>OZJO01009480.1:0-32447 GCA_900406225.1 Acrobeloides nanus
CAAGTGTATTTTTTTATGCTCTTTCAGATGCGCACAATGAAAAAATTTTAAAACGTGTTTTATATAGTCAAAAAAGCGAATTACTGAACCTCTATGTCATTTTTCAAAATAAAACCTTGTTGGGCTCATAACGCCTCGTAGGAATTGAATTGAGAGCTCGTTGACCACCTACTTGAAAGCTGAGAATCTACCCTACAACTTTTATACAGACACTTATAGCAAGTTTTCGCTTCAATAAAAAGTTATACTTTAATCTTTGGGGCATATCCTAATTTGTTGACCGGGTTTTGGACAAAGATCTACTTTTTTGACCCTGATACAGGGATTTTTGTCAAGGACAGTTATTGAAAAAGTTGTAGCTCAGAGTCTGAGAAACATTTTTGTATATTGGGTTTAGCTATTTGGTGGCGATTTGATTGAGTTATGGCCATTTTATTCATGGAATATTGATGAACCCGGCATTGCAACCGCGATTCATACATGCCATATTACATCTTGCATTCGAATCTGACATATACGTCTTGTCTACTTGCAAGACTTACCATCAACAGCCTGTCTCTGGAATTTGACAAAAGATGTAGCTGGACAATCTAGACACCCGAACATCCCCCAGTCACAATAGCAAGTTTTGATGTACAAACTTGTGAGATACGCACAAATTTTTTAAAACCTCCAAAACGCTAAAAATGTCTTATAAACTTTGAATGGGTCGTAAACAATTTTTAAGTGTCTCACACTGTCTCTACACTTTTTCAGAAAAATCCAAATTGAAGATAAGCTCTTCATTCCGCCCTTTGCTTACCCAAAGTCGAAGTTGAAACAATCAAACAAGAGAAACATGAAATGAGGAATAGAAATTTCATAATGGAATCTTTTGATTATACTGAAGGTTGAACAATTTGTTTACATTTTTATGGACTGATTCTGTAGCTATTTTCTGAATTGCGCCTGAACAAAAAAATAAACATTATTTTCAATCACGCAACATGTTCTATAGGAATCAAGGAGCTCCTTTTTTGTCAACAAGGATGTTCCTTTTTTATGGGCAATTTCATAATTCATAAAAACAATATAATCCACCCTATGCAGTCGTTTGACTTGAACTATTATCAGCAATCGTGGATTTGCCAACAATTCAAAACAAGGAAGGACAATATGCATAATTAAAAGCGTCCGTGGTACATCCATTCTTTGTATTGAAAATAATTCGAGTCAATACTCCTACATGATGTATAGAGAGCCATTTTCTGATTATCAGGCAAAAAATGGCATGCTCTCAAAAACACATTTCATCTTCATTCACATTAAACCCCCATTTCTTTTTCCAAAAAATGTTTTCTTTCTGCTTATCTTTACCATTTTTGTACAGCTTGCAATAAAGAGATTTTTATACACACAATCAGTATTTTTGGCCAAAAGTCATGCATTTACCACGTGCAATCCAGATCTTTTCTTCTTTGTTTTTTTATGCTAGGGTGTATTCATGTGTACGAAAGGGGCTTGTTTCGAAGATTACTTGCAATGCTCAATTTCGTCCTGAAAATTGTGATCAAAACTCGATCCCGTCCCGGACCTTCCCAGAAACAAATCCCATCCTGAATGGGGATAATTTACAGCCCTAAATTTGTCAAAAAATAGCCGAAAATGCAAAAAAGTCGAAAATTTTGACTAAACGTTTCTCCAAAAAATTTTTGATCTTGCTTGGCATGAATAATAGTTATGTAATCCAGCAAACACAGACTAGAATCAAAGAAAATTTGACTAAAAGACATTAGTTTTGATATAAACTATTGGCAATAGGAAGAAAAATTATAGCACCACAAAAATACTAGGCAGCAAAAAATTGTTACGCATAAAAAATTTTGTGATTAAATCAAAAATCACCTTGTGATCCCTATCCTCGTATGTCACTCCCCCATCTCCAAAAAAAATTTTTGGAAAATATGGACCCCTCTGCCCAGATATGTCTTCGGCCCCTTCATGAGGGTCTATTTATATGGCTCTGTAGCAAGCAATCGCATGCGGTACGTATTTCACACTCTTTCTCCAGAGAGGGAGGGGTTGAGCATAAGACCTAATTTTCGACATAACCAGAGAGTAAGTGACAAATTTAGGTAGCTTTTGCGCCCTCGTATATGCGCAACGACACTTGCACACCCGATTTTTGCGCCCGACATTTGAGCTCTATAATTGCGACCCGACATTTGCACACCCGATTTTTTGCCTCGACATTTGCGCCCCAACTTTTGTGCCCTGACATTTGCCTCTATAATTACGATCCCGACATTTGCGCCAGACATTTGTGCCCGATATTTGCACCCCGATATATGCGCCCGATTTGTTTCCGTTTTTAAAGTTTTGACCTTCTTTGAAAGATATTTTACGAGTCGGGGCGCAAATATTGAGGCGCATATGTCGGAGCGAAAATGTGAATACAAATGTCAGGTGCACATATATGAGGGCGTAAAGTCCCCAATCCGTGAGCATTTTTCTCTAATGAAGAAATATCCTTGACGCTGCTCCAGAGAATGGAGTTGTTGTATTACCCAGAAATTTTTTTTCAATTTTGGTGACAATATAATAACTCCATTCCTGAATCATGGTCGAGGATGTTTCAGATTCCTTGTATCAAAGTCCCCCAGAAGTTTAATTTCTGGCGAAAAAAGAAAATTTTCGATTTTCACTACATCAACTTCATTCGTTGAATGCTAACTTTCTCGTCCCTTGAAAATGCTGTATGATGTTTCGTGATAGAGAGCTCCGCAGACTTCCCGAATGCGAGGGTCAACTTTAGCTGTTTTTCCCAAAATTTGGTAAAAACAGCTTTTTTAGTGTAGTAATCCCCCCCCCCCCCTACCTCCATGAATAGGGTCGGCGATGATGCCATTTCCCAAAGAACGGCTGTTTTTCACAAAAACATAAAGGGAACACTTATGAAAGGGGAGATTTTTAAAATGTAGCTGCCTAGGTACACCTATCCCTCCCCACTCTCTTCACTTACCTCGCTACTGTGACAGGCGTAGCCAAAGGTACAGACAAACGAAAAATATATTGTAGTAAAGCGTTTCATTTGCACTCAAATGATCGAGGGTTCGATTCCGAAGAATACGGTCAATGAATAAAGAATGTTTTATGATCAGACTACAGGATGATCGATAACAAAATCACCCCATGACCAGGCCCTCTTTGATATCAAATCACCCCATGACCAGGCCCTCCAATCACTAAGTCCATGATCAATGATAAAAATTCAGCATGCATTGATATCAAAAAGGCACAAAAATCATGTGATCAACCACACTAGGATCAAAAAGCATACTTCAAGCTGAATCTTTATTAATAGACAAAAGTCTAAAATCATCCCATGCCCAGACAAAGATCACAATTCAGGATGCATTGATAAGAGCACAGTAAAAATTGTGTTATGCTTATCAAGCACAGCCGGATCAAAACATAAAAACTGAATCTTTATCAATAAGCATTGCCGTAATAAAAGTTAAATAAAAGTGTTCCAATTTTGTCCATAAGTACAAAGATGGAAAACATTCTCAGCAGGGATGTATCGAGTTTGGATCGAGTTTTATCGAGTTTGGCTACGTATCTAAAACAACACACATTCAATTCATAAAATAATAGTTCATTTGGAAGTCCGGGAATAGTAGATTTAAATGAACTTTAGTTAACTTAATTCCGATTTAAATTTGTAAAGTTATAGCCTCAAACTCGATTGGGTTTTTTCGAGTTTGATTATCGAGTTTGTTCATCGAGTTTCAATCGAGTTTGAGGCTATAACTTTACAATTTTAAATCGGAATTAAGTCAACTAAAGTTCATTTAAATCTACAATTCTCAGGCTTGCAAATGAGCTATTAATTTTATGAATTGAATGTGTTTTTTTAGATATGCAGCCAAACTCGATAAAACTCGATCTAAACTCGATACATCCCTGATTCTCAGTATTTTTTCTTATATACCATAATTTATAAACGAAAGTTTTTGATTAATTATATGTTGTATCCTATTTTGAATTTCATCCGATCCTTAATTAGCTAGCCGATTTAGGATCAAGATCGATGATGCTAAATCTGCTAGCCGATTTAGGATATTCAAGATTCGCTAGATGAATTAGGATCATCGATCTTAATTCTAAATCTCCGGCTATTCTTCTAGGCTACGGCGTAGGATTTGGCCTAGGTTTAAAAAAATAGCAGGAGATTTAGACTCAAGATAGATGATCCTAAATCGGCTAGCGAATCTTGAATATTCTAAATTGGCTAGCCGATTCAGGATCCGATGAAATTCAAAATCGGATACAACATATATTTGTTGTAACCGATCCAGAGATTCGTTTGACTCCGAGTCGGTCGACCGATCCAGAGGCAACTATCTTAACTCTGGATCGGTCGACCGACTCTGTCAGTCAACTGATCCAGAGCTAAAATTGTTGACTCTGGATCGGACAACCGATTCTGAATCGGTTAACCGATCCAAAGCCCATGGTTTTTCGATCAAATGATCCAGAGTATCGCAAAATTCACATACGAAAGCAGATTTTTCGCGGCTTAAAATAATTTTATCCGAACAACATTTCACAAAACACATAAGCATAAAATGAAAAACGACCAGGATCCGGATTAGGCGCGAAAATTTTGTTACTGAAAAACACTTATTTTTAAGCGGAAAACGCTCAAAATTTTTCGATTTTCGACGAAAATTTTGTTGAAATGTTTGAGTTCGGACAAAAACCAGCGTCACAGGCGAAATTTTTTGAGAAATGCTTATTTATATGTTGAAAATGAGACTGGGTATTTTACAGCACGGCAAACCGCCACGGCAAGAGGGGGTATTTTACGGCATGGGATTCAAAGAAACGGGAGAAAAAAACTTTTTATGCGGAATGATAGTAGGGAAATGACCTATACATAACGCCACCCCTACGCCATGAATCGAATCAATAGTCAAGGATATATGATGCTTAGAAGTTGAACTCCGCCTGGTGGTCCACATCATGGGTACTTTACGGCATTTTTTAAAGAAAAAGATTTTCGAAAAAACTAGAAACCGCCACGTGAAAATTTTTTATGATTCGTTTCGAATCTAGTTTTTTATCTCAAAAACCACCATATCTCGTACGTTTGAATGATTTTTTAAAAGTCTTCTACGATTTGTAGATCTACTAATGATCTCTAAAATGTGAGAAAAAAATCTTTTTCTTTAAAAAATGCCGTAAAGTACCCATGATGTGGACCACCAGGCGGAGTTCAACTTCTAAGCATCATATATCCTTGACTATTGAGCCGATTCATGCCGTAGGGGTGGCGTTATGTATGGATCACTCCCTACTATCAGAAAAATTTTGGCGAAAAACTTTAGTTAAAGAAAAAAATAGCGCCGAAGGCGAAAATTTGTTGAGAAATACTTGTTTTTAAGCTGAAAATGCTCAGAAAATTAAAATTTTTATAGGAAAAATGAAAAATTTAGGACCTTTTTGGTGAAAAAATAGGAAATTTTGGTTATTTTTGGTAAAAAATCATAATGAGAGACCATTATGATTTTTGAAAAATTTCTACAAAAAATATGAGGAAAAACATAAGGGATCATTAGGAAAAATTTTTCATTTTTCCAGGAATGGGGGGAGGGAACCACCCCGGATTCCCCTCCCCCTCCCCAACTACACCACTGACAAGTTCTTATATAACCGATTTTTTGAAAACAATTTGAATTTTTAGTGGTAACCTCCTAATTTTTACAAAATTTTTTGTTAAAAAATAATTTATCCATCGTGTTCCCCATAGCCGAAAATCCGCGAGTACAAAAAAATGGAGATCTTAGGAAATAGCATGCATGATTTTCAATAAAACTGGTTATTGAAACGCTTTATCGATACTAGAAATTTAAAATTTTTCATGAGATTGGATGAAAAATTGATTTTTTTTTTCAAATTTCGTTTTTTCGAAATCGAAATTTGGTGTCGAAATCCGAAATTTGTAAATGAAAATTTTATTAATTTCAACAAGAAATGATAATATGATTAATTTCAAAGCCTATACGGACGGCAAAGTGTGCAAAAAATAGAAACTCGCGGAAACCGGTAGGAGTCGTTTTATCTCGCTTCAAAACACTCTGTTATACCTTTTTTGAGCCAAAATAGAAGTGTACATTCGCGTTTCGTTGAGTTGTTATGGTTATATATACACCATATTATATGGAGCAAAGTACAATCTTAAAAAAATCTTTGGTACCTCATTGGGACTGAGTGTGTCATCGAGGGTCAAAATTCCAACTTTCTGAAAAGGAACAAATATTGTTAAAATGGTTCGTTTGGGGGGGGGCTTTCAGCTATAGAGAATCGATTGGCGTAAGTCTTGAGGTTCAAAAAATTTTTATGACGCCCTACTGGGGTCGACTGGGGGCCCTGGGGGTCAAAATGACAACTTTCTTAAACGATTCCACAAAAATTTTTGGACCTTGAGACTTGCTTTAATCGATTCCCCATAGCCGAAAACCCTCAAGCGAACCATTTTAGGCAATATTTGCATCTTTTCCAGAAAATTGACCCTCGAGGACCCACTTACCCCGGTGGGGCACCAAAAAAATGTTTAAAAACAAACTATACAGTAGGATAGTGTACTGCTAAAGCTGATTGAAAAAAACGAATTTTATTATACATGTTAAAAAAGTTTCAACAATGGGGACTTGCCCCTCACTTATAGATACAAATTTAATTGTCTATCCAGTTGGCTTGGTCGAAGCGCCTGAAGGATAAGTGTAACATGTAGAGATTCCAAAATCACATGCATTATTCACATTATTGGCATTTGTATTCCAAGGTACAGTTAGATTATTATTTGCAACGACACAACCTATTGACTTGCACATCTGAGATTTTGGCACGATCGAAGACATTGAGCATTATTATTTTGTCTAGAATTGTTTAGCTAGAATGGGAAGAGGACGGATTATAGGGTGTTTTAGTAACGAGTGGGTAGAATATAGGGGTATAATAAATTTAAACAATTTACGCTAAAATTGATGCAGCAGATATGAATAAAATAAATACTCCCGTGATTAGATGGTGGTTAGAATATTAAGGTAGAGACTGGCTAAAAATTTAAAAAGCATTTTGTAAGACTATTTTAGGCAAGTTTGAAAATTTGGCAAAAATTTAAAAAATTTTTAATGCACTGGTCTCTATATTAGGGACCTAAATTTTTGGGAAAATATTGAACTTATCACTGGCATTTTTAATTAAAACACTCCCTTTGTATGTACATTTTTCGATGCCAGAACGTTGGTACTTGCTTAAAAGACCAGTCCAGTAATTACAACCATATGAAAAAAGGCACTAGGCTCCTCGTTACGGTTACGGGCGCTCGTTACGGGCTCATGTTACAGAATCCGCTTGTTACGGCCTGCCAGGGGTGTGCTAGGATTTTAAAAATGGGCGAGGGGGAAATCATAAACAACGTTTTTCAATTTTTTTATGAAAAAATTTAATTTTTAAAGTTAAAATTAATCGGGTTCTGTAACGAAAGGCCCGTAACGAGAGGCCGTAACGAATGGCCGTGAATTTGCGTCGTAACGAGGGGCCTAGTGCCTGAAAAAATGAAATAATCGGAAAGATCATGAAAAATGGAGCATTTTTGATTTTTACGGTATTTTCTGAATCGTTGTAGTTTTCGAGATAATTGCATTTGAAATTTTGAATTTGTGTACAAGCTCTTAGTTGTAATACACAAACTTTGTGTACACACTGTGTTGTATACACATGTGTATACATAAGTACTCGTGAATTGAACACATTTTCTTCTGTCGTGAATAACAAATCTATAAAGGAAACAAATTCAAATTCGACTCCTACGACGATTTCGCTCGTTGTACACAACACATGTGTACACGGGATAACACTGTTACTATAGGCGTAGCCAGGGGGCTAGGGGGACTTTAGCCCCCTATGTCGTCCAAAAATTTAATAGAAAAGCGCGATTTTTTAAGGAAAAAAGCATTTTTTAACAAAATTTACACGTTCAGCCCCTTGTCGCCGATTAGCCCCCTCTGTCGCAAAATCCTGGCTACGCCTATGACTGTTACTAACCTTTACTAACGCTTCCACTGATAATTGACGTATTGAAAATTATAGTAAAATATATAATAGCAATGAATTTTTCCAGGAAAAATTTTGATGCCATTCTGTTCAGCCCAATTTTTACACTAAATTTCATAAAATTAGCCAAAGTAAACGACATGAAAAAAAGCTATTCTAGAAAAACTTCTACAAAACGCGTGTTTCATTGAAAAATAAGGGGGCATTTTATAAAAAATTAATTTTTTTGGCTCCTAATTTTCCTCGAAAAAAGAGAGATGCTAGTCTCTTCCTTGTAGTTTGATCATAAAGCAATTCGTTATCAGTGCATCCGGAGTTCTGGTCATGGTCAAAAGTTAAAAATTCAACGACAGATTTTATTGAGGCTTTTCTTTGCATCTCTTTATTGCAAGCTGTGCAATCGAAGTTTTTGGAGTCCGGAATAATTTTCTTTGCACTTTGCACCGTTTTTGGACATGGGAAACATGATAAAAAAAGGTTTCATTCAAAAATTCGAAATTTTTGATTTTTCAACCCCTTGGTCCTCCAAGGGGCCCCTTGGGGGACCATTAGCAGCGAAAGAAACATTTTTCAGCCGGATTTGGGGGTGTCCCCATTTTTTGCACACTTTGGTCATACGTGCTTAGAAGAATAGCCGGAGATTTAGACTCAAGATAGTTGATCCTAAATCGGCTAGCGAATCTTGAATATTCTAAATCGGCTAGATGATAGTCCAAGTCAAACGACTGCGAAGGTGGATTATATTGTTTTCGTGGAATTATGAAATTGCCCAAAAAGGAACATCCTTGTTGACAAAAAAGATGTTCCTTGATCCCTATAGAACAAGTTTTTTCTAAACTTTTCTCACTATTACTAATTTGTTCCGAAAATTTTGAGATCACTAATTCGCCACTAATGGAATCACTAATTCATAAGGCACTGAGACATTAAAGCTGTTCGTTAGCTGTACACAGCGGTTTACGACGTATGCTGAGCTGTCGTAAAGCTCAAATAGATTACGATGTTAGCTGAGTCGTAATGCATACAACTTGTAAACGCGTCGTATTGCAAAACGACTCGTTGTAAACTCATTTGAATTGGCTTTTATATTGACACGAAAACTCGATTTTTTTTAAATGGTCCGAGCGATAGCTTAAAAAATTCTTTAGCTTTTAAAATTTTTTATTCATTGTAAAGAGAATGACATTGAGTAAAACAGTGGTATAATTTTAAGGATATAAAGCAACAAGATGTATAAATCTTTTTGCCATAATACTTTTGTTGTTATGATTGTCTATCTTCTTAAGAATATGGGCATGCGAAACATGTGGAAACCCCAAAATCACAATTTGTATTAGCATTATTATTACCATCTGGGTTATTGTTATTCAGCAAAGTTGGATCATTTAAAGCAGGGCTACATCCGATCGACCTACAATAATTCGCCATATTAACACCGCTGGTGCATGGAGCTAAATTAATTTCTATGATACAAATTTACTGTCATACTTGCTCCTTGGCAAATCGTGCAGATACAATTAAGATAACCTGTTCCGTAGTGATTGATGAACCCGGCATTGCAACCGCGATTCATACATGCCATATTACATCTTGCATTCACATCTGAAATATACAATATGTCTTGTCTACTTGCAAGACTTACCATCAACAGCCTGTCTCTGAAATTTGACAAAAGGTGTAGCTGGACAATCTAGACACTCGAACATCCCCCAGTCACAATCTCTACCCGCACATCCGAGAATCCCACGGCAAAAATTATCCGCGTCTTGGTTGTTATTGCACTGGACTAAATGGTCTTTATAAAGTATATACGAATTTTCCATCACTTACCATAATTGTTACAAATTACACAAGCACAACCAGCTGGGTGATTAGGGAACTGATTTCTTAGAGAAAGTGGGAGGTTAATCCCGGAAAGGCAGCCGAGATTTTTGCTTGTTTGAATGCAAGCCACGTTCGTCGAGTCTGAAAATCGATAATATGCACAAGTTTTGAGGTACAAACTTGTGAGATACGCACATATTTTTTAGAACCTTCAAAACGGTAAAAAAAATGTCTGATAAACTTTGAATGGGTCGTAAAAATTTTTTAGGTATCTCACACTGTCTCAACACTTTTTCAGTATATAGAAAAATCCAAATTGAAGATAAGCTCTTCATTCCATCCTTTCATTCCATTCATTCCAAGTTTGAACAATTTGTTTGCATTTTTATGGACTGATTCTCCATTTTCTGAATTGCGTTTGAACAAAAAAATAAACATTATTTTCAATTACGCGACATGTTCTATAGAGATCAAGGGACATCTTTTTTGTCAACAAGGATGTTCCTTTTTGGGGCAATTTCATAATTCTACGAAAACAATATAATCTATCTTCGCAGTCGTTTGACTTGGACTATCATCAGCAATCGTGGATTTGCCAACAATTCAAAACAAGGAAGGACAACATGCATAATCAAGATCGTTTGTGTACATCCATTCTTTACATTGAAAATAATTCGAGTCAATACTCCTAAATCATGTATAGAGAGCCATTTTCTGCTTATCAGGCAAAAAATGGCATGCTCTCAAAATCACATTTCACTCCATCTTCAATCACATTAAACTCCATTTTTTTTTCCAAAAAACGCTTTCTTTCAGCTTATCTTTACCATTTTTGCACAGCTTGCAATAAAGAGATGTTTATACACACAATCAGGAATATTTTTGGCCAAAAATCATGCATTTTCCACGTGCAATCCAGATCTTTTCTTCTTTGTTTTTTTATACTAGGGTGTGTTCATGTGTTCAAAAGGGGCTTGTTTCGAAGATTACTTGCAATGCTCAATTCCATCCCGAATATTTTGATTGAAACTCGATCCCGTCCCGGACCTTCCCAGAAACAAATCCCATCCTGAGTCAGGATAATTTTACAGCCTTAAATTTGTCAATAATAGCCGAAAATGCAAAAAAGTCGAAAATTTTGACTAAACGTTTCTCCAAAAAAAATTTTTTTCTTGCACACTCTTTCTCCAGGGAGGGAGGGGTTGAGCATAAGACCTAATTTTTGACATAACCAGAGAGGAAGTGGACAGGGTTAGGGGACTTTTGCGCCCCCGTATATGCGCAACGACACTTGCACATCCGATTTTTGCGCCCGACATTTGAGCTCTATAATTGGGACCCGACATTTGCGCATCCGATTTTTTGCCTCGTCATTTGCGCCCCAACATTTGTGCTCTGACATTTGCCTCTATAATTACGACATCGACATTTGCACTCGATATTTGCGCTCCGAAATTTGCGCACCCAATTTGTTTCCGTTTTTAAAGTTTTCGACCTTCTTTGAAAGATGTTTTACGAGTCGGGTGCGCAAATATTGGGGCGCATATGTCGGAGCAAAAATGTGAAAGTGCAAATATCAGGTGTACATATGTGAGGGTGAAAAAGTCCCCAATCCGTGTGCAGTCCTGTATGCAGGATTTATCCTGGTATGCATGTTTTTTTCATGTTCCTTGAGAGACAAAAAATTCATGATTATGAGACAAAAGTTGCTTAAGCCTGGAAGATAACCTTAATTTTATGAACGGGCATAGCGTAATGGAGCCTTCGGTTCCGGGCTAAATAAAAGTGAAAGATTAAATGAAAGATTATATTGTTTGACAGTAATGAAATAATGATTTGTCTGACTGCCAGAAAGCCTTACATACATATTATCAAATTTAATTGAAGTTATTCTTAATCATCAAGACTATAATAAAAGCAAATGAATGAGATGTGATTTCATGAACGCTGCGAGCATAGCGGAGCCTACGGCACTTGATTAGTTATTATTATTTTCCCATTAAAAATTTTGGAAAAAATCTTAGAAAATTTTCGATTTTTCTAATTTTTACAAAAGTTTTCAAGGAAATAACGCATCGTGTTCCCCCACATAAAATGTGGATGTACAAGTTTTCATGAATTTTGACAACAAAATAAAAAATGGCTTTTGGGCGCGGAATCGAACCCGCGCCCTATGAGTGAAGGCTGAGTAAATTACCAATCAACCATAGGACAAACCCCCAAATCCCCATGATATGGTACTCATTTGAAGCAATCGGTGAGTTGAGTCGAAATTTTTATTTTATTTTGACCTTTGCCAGAATTTTTTCGACATTTTATGCGCCGTGTGGGGGGGGGGGGGTTGGGGGGGGGGGAAGGTGCTACCAGAGTACAGTGTCGATGTTAGTCTTCAAATGGGATTGGGATAATCCAAAAAAAATTGGGGAGGGGGGAATAAAAACTTCAAAAAATTTTTTGTTCAGGATGAAAGGGGAGATTTTTAAAGTTTAGCCGCCTAGGAGGCAATTGTCCCTTCCCACTCTCTTCACTTACCTCGCCATTGTGACAGGCGTAGCCAAAGGTACAGACAAGAGAAAAATATATTGTAGTTAAGCGTTTCATTTGCACTCAAATGATCGAGGGTTCGATTCCAAAGAATACGGTCAATGAATAAAGAATGTTTTATGATCAGACTACAGGATAATCGATAACAAAATCACCCCATGACCAGACCCTCTTTGATATCAAATCACCCCATTAATAATCCAACCACTAAGTCCATGATCAAAATTCAGCATGCATTGATATCAAAAAGGCACAAAAATTATGTTATCAACCACACTGGGATCAAAAAGCATACTTCAAGCTAAATCTTTATTAATAGACAAAAGTCTAATAAAATCATCCCATGCCCAAACGATGATCAAAATTCAAGATGCATTGATAAGAGCACAGTAAAAATTGTGTTATGCTTATCAAACACAGCCGGATCACAACATAAAAACTGAATCTTTATCAATAGGCATTGCCGTCATAAAAGTTAAATAAAAGCGTTCCAATTTTGTCCATAGGTACCAAAGATGGGAAACATTCTCAGTATTTTTTTCCTTATATACCATAATTTATAAACAAAAGTTTTTGATTAATTATATGTTGTATCCGATTTTGAATTTCATCCGATCCTGGATTAGCTAGCCGATTTAGGATCAAGATCGATGATGCTAAATCTGCTAGTCGATTTAGGATATTCAAGATTCGCTAGACGTATTAGGATCATCGATCTTGATTCTAAATCTCTGGCTATTCTTCTAGGCTAAGGCCTAGGCTTTGCCTAGGTTTAGGCCTAAGCTTAAGCCTAAGTTTAGAAGAATAGCCGGAGGTTAGAATCAAGATAGATGATCCTAAATCGGCTAGCGAATCTAGAATATGCTAAATCGGCTAGCCAATTCTGAATCCAATGAAATTCAAAATCGGATACAACATATATTTGTTGTAACCGATCTAGAGATTCGACTGACTCCGAGTCGGTCGACCGACCCAGAGACAATTATCTTAACTCTGGATCGGTCGACCGACTCTGAGTCAGTCAAATGATCCAGAGTATTGCACAATACACACACCAAAGCAGATTTTTCGCGCTTAAAATAATTTTATCCGAACAACATTTTACAAAACACATAATCATAAAATGAAAAAAGATCAGGACCCGGATTCTGAATTCGAATCCAGAATCCTATTTCAGAATGAATCTCTGAATTTGGATTCTGAATCTGGATTCTGAATTCGGAATCTGAATCCAGATTCTGATCGTCTTCCATTTTATGATTATGTGTTTTGTGAAATGTTTTAATAAAGAAATGTTGTTCGAATAAAATTGTTTTAAGTCGCGAAAAATCTGCTTTGGTATGTGAATTTTGCGATACTCTGGATCGGGCGACCAATTCGAAGCGAAGAAACCGTCAACTCTGGATCGGTGAACCGATTCAGAATTGGTCGTTCGATCCAGAGTCAACAATTGTGGCTCTGGATCAGTCGAATAACACAGAGTCAGTCGACCGAACAGAATCAAGATAGTTGTCTCTGATCGGGGGACGATCCATTGAACTCTGAATCGGGCGACCGACTCGGAGTCAATCGAATCTCTGGATCGGTTACAACATATTGATATTTTTTGCAAAATGAAGCTTTTTGTAGAGTTTTCAATTTTCCATGTCCATGGGATTTAATATGATATTTAACTTGGGGGGTAACTTTAACCCCCTATAAAAAAATTTTAAAATATCAATTTTTGACTTTGTTGGTTTTTGTCGACTAGAAAAAACTGGCTTGTTTAATTTCTTTTTTAAAAGGTGCCTAGAGGCTAGTGATGCCACGAAATCGGTAATGCCGAAATCGAAATTTCGATCATCAAATTTCGCGAAATTGTAATTTAACTGAAATCCGAAATCGAAATTTCCTTCGTTTTTTCCTATATATTTTGAAAAAAATTAATTCTTAGAAATTGTTGCATATAACCGATTTTAACCAATTATACAAGTACAGTGGCGTAGCCAGACTAATTTTTAAATTAGTCCCCCTTATGTTTCTTTCGAAAATTTTTCAAAAATTTGGGCAAAAACATAAGGGAGGACCAAGGCAATTTTTTCGAGTTTTTAAAAAAATTTTAAAATCAATTTATCCCCTTGTTTTTCGCGTCGACAGGCGCGAAAATTTTTACTGAAAAACACTTATTTTTAAGCAAAAACGCTCAGAATTTTTCGATTTTCGACGTAAATTTTGCTGATATCTTTGAGTTCACGTAAAAACCAGTGCCACAAACGATATTTTTTTGAGAAATACTTATATGATGAAAATGAGGCAATTAGGAAAAGTAGTGACAGAAAAAGTAGTGCCGGAAGAAAAGTAGTGCCGGGGAAAAGTAGTGACGGCAGAAAAGTAGTGATGGGTATAGTAGAAAATTTAAATTGTTTTCAAAAATTCAAAATTTTTTCAAAAAAGACAAAATTTTGTCAAAAATTCAAAATTTTTTTAAAAATTCAAATTTTTGAAAAAAATTTGAATGTTTGAAAAAAATTTCAATTTTTGACAAAATTTTGAAGTGATTAGGAAATAGCATGGATGATTTTCAATAAAACTGGTTATTGAAGCACTTTATCGATACTTGAAATTTAAAAAATTTCATGAGATGAGATTGGATGAAAAATTGATTTTTTTTCAAATTTCGTTTTATCGAAATCAAGAAGTTGAAATCCGAAATCGAAATTTGGTGTCGAAATCCAAAATCTCTTCCTCTAGTAGTGATGTCAT
This sequence comes from Acrobeloides nanus, assembly GCA_900406225.1. Taxonomy (NCBI): domain Eukaryota; kingdom Metazoa; phylum Nematoda; class Chromadorea; order Rhabditida; family Cephalobidae; genus Acrobeloides; species Acrobeloides nanus. The sequence continues at coordinate 15,214 of OZJO01009480.1, forward strand.
GACACACGTGATTTCGTGGCATCACTACTAGAGGAAGAGACTAACATCTCTCTTTTTTAGAAAAATTTTGTTTAGGGGTCATAAAAAAATTAATTTTTTACAAATACCCCCTGTTTTTCAATGAAAATCACATTTTGTAGAAGTTTTTCTAGAATAATTTTTTTATGTCGTTTAATTTAGCTAATTTTATGAAATTTAGTGCAAAAATTGTGCTGAACAAGATGGTATCAAAAGTTTTCCTGGGAAAATTCATTGCTATTATATATTTTACTACAATTTTAAATACGCCATCAGCGAATGCTCAGTCATGCCTTAATCCTTACTGTCAAGCTGGTTATACTTATTATAAAGAATCAAATTTTTGTTATAAGGTTTACTTTTATGAGCAGATTCTTAACATTTAAAAAAATCCTAGTATGTAAGTACGCCGACGACTTACTCCGATGCTAGCCAATATTGTGTGAACGATTGTGGTGCTTTAGCTGCAATTCATTTTGATAGTGAAAATAACTTTCTCGATTGTAAGCCATTCGGTTAAATTTTTAAGCTTAAACTCATAGACGTATCCAGAGGGGGCTAGAGAGATATAGCCCCCCGTCGTATCAGGTATATCGGTAAATCGCCACCACTTGTTTATCTCGCTAGGAAAACCCGTTTTCGATTAAATTTTTTCAGTATAGGATAAGGGACACTCAGGAATATGGGCAATTGGTAAATGTAGTGTCAGGCATTAGGCTTATCCTAGGCTTAGACTTAGGCCTAGGCTTAGGACTAGGCTTACGCTTTAGGCTTAATGAGGCTTAGGTTTGGCTTAGGTTTTAGACTTAGGCTTAGTGGAATAAGGCTTAGGCTTTAGCCAAGCCAACACTAAGCCTAGGCCTAAGCCTAATGCCCGACACTACATTTACCAACACTGCATTTACCAATTGCCGGAATATGATGGTGCAGTTAACTTTTTGAATAAAGCAGGTTTTCGTGTCAATAATCAAATTTGTCAAGTCAGTGCATGTTGAGAATGAAACAAAATTGCCATATCTTCCCCAATTCAACGCAGGTGCGCCTGTTTACACGTATACAAGGGGGTTTTCCAACATGGGGAATCGATTCTCGGTGGAATTAGACGAGAAAAAATTTCCCAGGCTTTCTAGATCACTACATCCCCAAAATCCATTTTTTTGCCAAAATACCCCCTTCCTGAACTTTTCACCAAAAAATAATACCGGGAATTAATTCCCAGCACCGAAATACTCCGGAAACACTTTACTTCCCTTTCTAGAAGTCAATCCTGCGAAAATCGAATTTTTGGCAAGAATTCGATTTTCGCAGGGTTGACTCCTAGAGAGGGAAGTAAAGTGCTTCCGGGGATTTTTCGGTGCGAGGAATCGATTCCCGATGTTATTTTTCGGTGAAAAATTATGAAGGGATGTTTTGGCGAACAAATTGATTTGGAATATAGGGGGCTAGAGAAGCAAGGAAATTTTGTTTTATCCAATTCCACCGGGAACAGACCCCGAAACCACTCAGTATGATTTTGTGTGTTGCACACAAAGACACACCACCCGCCGGGTTCAGCACCCATTGGGTTCTGAACACAAAAAACCCGTGGTTGCTGAATCCAGTGGATGCTGAACCTACTGAGTTCAGCACCCATTGGGTGCAGCACCCACTGGGTGAGAACACAAAACACCCATGGGTGCTGAACCCTGTGGGTACTGCACCCAGTGCACTGGGTGCTGCATACACGAGTGTTTTTGTGTTCTGAACACTCGATCTTCAAATTTTTAAAAATCAAGGATCAATCGTATTTTTTAGCAAAAAATTTTGTAAAAAATAAAAAATTAGGGGGTTACCCCCTAAAAGTTGAAAAATATGCGAATTTCAAAAATGTCTCCAAACCGGCTAATTTTTTGTACTCGGGGCTTTTCGGATATGGGAACACAATGGAGATATTATTTTTTAACAAAAATTTTTTTGTAAAAATTAAAAAATAGAGGGTTAACCCCTAAAATTTGGTGCTGGTTTTTGCCTTAAAGTACCAGTCCAATAATTTATAATCATATGAAAAAATGATATATTCGGAAAGTTCATAAAAAATGAGCATTTTTGTTTTTACGGCATGTTCTGAATCGTTGTAGTTTTCGAGATAATTGCGTTTCAAATTTTGAATTTGTGTACAAGCTCTTCGTTGTAATACACAAACTTTTTTGAATTTTTTGCGGAAAAATCGATTTTTGCATCAATTTTTTAAATTTTCATAACATGAATATTGTAGCAATTTTTTATAGCTATGAGACGAACAAAATGATACCAAAATTATCCAATTTGAAAATTGTTTTGGGTTATTGAAACGAAAATTCTGATTCATGTTTAGCGCTTAAAAACTCGNGACGAACAAAATGATACCAAAATTATCCAATTTGAAAATTGTTTTGGGTTATTGAAACGAAAATTCTGATTCATGTTTTTGTTTCAATAACCCAAAATAATTTTCAAATTGGATAATTTTGGTGTCATTTTGTTCGCCTCATTTAGCTATAAAAAATTGCTACAATGTTCATTTTATGAAATTTAAAAAATCGATGCAAAAATCGATTTTTCAGCAAAAAATTCAAAAAAGTTTGTGTATTACAACGAAGAGTTTGTACACAAATTCAAAATTTCAAACTCATTTATCTCAAAAACTACAACGATTCAGAACATGCTATAAAACAAAAAATGCTCCATTTTTCATGATCTTTCCGAGTATATCATTTTTATCATATGGTTATAACTGACTGGACTGGTCCTTTAACTCAAGGAAAACAAAATTTTCGTCGAAAATCGAAATTGTCTGAGCATTTTTATCTTAAAAATTGTTTTTCAATAAAAAAATTTTCGCTCCTGTCGGCGCGAAAAAACATAAAAGGGGAGACCAATATGATTTTTTAAATTTTTTTGAAAAAATCGAAAAAACCACCTTGGTCCCCCCCCCCTTATGTTTTTGCTCAAAATTTTGGAAAATTTTCGAAAAAAAATAAGGAGGACCAAGGTAAAATTTTGAAAATTTTTCGAAAAAACCGCACCTCCACTCCACTGTTTATGATATATAGTAGTTCAATAAAATATTTTCGAAAATTTTTTGATAAGATTACTGAAAAATTTTTGAAAAAATTACAAAACAATTTTTTGAATATTTTCAAAAAAAACTACCCCGGGATCCACGCATTTTGGTGATTGTCTCACCACCTTGCCCATGTATGACCGGGAATCGATCGGTATACGTGTAAACAGGCACATCTACGTTGACGTGGGGGGGGGGAGATATGGCGATTTTGTTTCATTTCCAACATGCACTGACTTGAACAAATTGACTATTAACACGAAAACCTGCTTTATTCGAAAATTTAACGAACCATCATATTCCTGAATGTCCCTTACCCTATACTAAAAAAATTACATCGAAAACGGGTTTTCCTAGTGAGATAAATGCAATTCACCGATACACCTGATAAAATCTGAAGAAGAAAATAAAAATCATTACGATTTTTTTATATTTTTTCAAAATTTGGGAGCCCTTACGATTTTTTCAAAATTTGGGAGAAAAAAATTTTCTAGCCCCCTGTCGTGAAGTTCTGTCTACGCCTATGCTAATAATAAACGGAACACGAGCGCCTAAAGGCGCTCAGGAATCAAAGAAGGAGAAATGGATAAAGGGGGAGGACCGACTACAGGATGGCACAAAAATTCGGTCAGTATTTTGTTTTTGTTGATTTTCTTATTTTGATCATAACTTTGGATCCAGGCAGCCATTTTTCACGATCTTCATGTTATTTGATAGCTCTTATTCTAAACTTTCAATTGACACTAAGATCATGAAAAATGGCCACCTGTATCCAAAGTTATAATCGAAACAAGAAAATCAACAAAACCAAAATACTGACCGAACTTTTGCGCCACCCTGTACAGTCGGTCCTCGGGTTTGTTAAGAATAAAAAAATTAAGCCTTTATCAAACAACAAGCTACTAACCAAGTTACTTCTCTAAAAACCTGGATTGGATATTACAGCTTTGGAAACACCAGCTCCACATCTTCTTGGGGCTGGACTGATACTTCGGCAGTTACTTATACGGATTGGTATCAAAATTCACCTCCTGCATCAGGATGTGCTCCAGGTGTCGCTCCATTTGCTACTAATAGTAGCTGTGGCAATTTCCAAACAAGTGGTTGGACTTGTGAAGGAGGTCAATCTTATTGGGAGAATGCATATCCATGTAACGCGTACTTACCATTTGTTTGTAAACAAGTCCCGATTTGCTCCAGTTCTGGTAGTTTATGAATCTTTATTTTAAATTTCCATTCTTTAGTTACGACGTCAAATTCTACAGCTGCTACTACACCATCTGTACCAACATCTGTTAATACATGCTCCTATCCGACTTGTAAAACGGGATATAGTTATTATGCAGCGTCTAATTTTTGTTATAAGGTTTATTTTTATGATTTGATTCTTTGAATTATTAAAAAATCTTAGTATGTAAGTACACCGATGAATTACTCCGAGGCCAGCCAATATTGTATTAACGATTGTGGTGCTTTAGCTGCAATTCATTTTGATAGTGAAAATAACTTTATCGATTGTAAGTCAAGTAATTTAAAGCGCGATTTTTGTAAGAATCAACCTTCACTCGGACAGGAATTTTCTTGTCTCAAATTTTTTTAATCCGTCATAACCTAGAGACCGAAACTGTGCCCCCTCGTTTTCACATTTTTTATTTTGAAGCTTGCTAGAAAAAATCTTCTTGAACAACTCTACCGTAATATTAAAAAATAATTTAAGCCTTTATCAAACAAGGAGCTACTAACCAAATTACTTCTCTAAAAACCTGGATTGGATATTACAGCACTGGAAACACCAGCTCCACATCTTCTTGGGGCTGGACTGATACTTCGGCAGTTACTTATACGGATTGGTATCAAAATTCACCTCCTGCATCAGGATGTGCTCCAGGTGTCGCTCCATTTGCTACTAATAGTGGCTGTGGCAATTTCCAAACAAGTGGTTGGACTTGTGACGGAGGTCGATCTTATTGGGAGAATGCATATCCATGTAGCGCGTACTTACCATTTGTTTGTAAACAAGTCCCGATTTGCTCCACTTGTACTACAACAACTACGCCTAGTACGACAACGACTACGACCACACCTACCACTACAACATCTAGTACGACTACTACGACTTCCACAACAACAACACCTACCACTACTACAACGCCTACAACAACATCTACCACAACAACAACACCTACCACTACTACAACTACTACAACGCCTACAACAACATCTACCACAACAACAACGCCCACCACTACTACAACGCCTACAACAACATCTACCACTACAACAACAGGTACTACTACAACCCCATGCAGTGGACCCCTCTATCCACGCGTGGATAGAGGGGGTCCACATTTTCGAAAAATTGCGGGGGGTGGGTCTGACCCGAAATTGCGGGAGGGGGTCCTGTTTTCAAATTTTTCTATAAAAAATGACATTTTTTCACCAAAAATGGCACAAAAATAGCTATTTCTTGTTTGAAAATCGCTTTCTCGCATAAAATTACCCCTAGAAAATGATTTCCAGAAAAAATGAGAAAATGACCATTTTCGCTTCAAAAATCCAATTTTTTCCCTGAATCAGTGTCAAGAAAGTTCAGGGAAAAAATTTCCGGTTCGAGAATGCGCGCATTCGGTTCCCCATATAAAATTACCCTTAGGGAGTCATTTTTAGAAAAACAAATTTTTGGGTCACAAAATGTCAAAAAAATCACTTTTTTAGCGCCACTCTGTATAACCATGTTAAAAGTCTATTTTCCACTATAAATGATTAATTTTTCTACCTTGTTTTTCTATAATTTAAAAGGTTAATTTTAGTGTCAGCATGTTCCGTTGCTCAAAATTCTGCATGCTTTTTACGATGCGTTGCTCAGTCTTGTATTAGTTATCAATGTGAAGTTACTGGTTCGGGACCAAATTGTACTTGCATAGGTTGTTTTGGTTAATTTTAATGGCAACATGTTGTCAAACTCTTGCATGCTTTTCACAATACATTAATCTTTTATGTATTGTTTTTCAATGTGTAGTTTCTAGTTCAGGATCAACTTGTTATTGCATAGGTTGTCTTTAAAAATGCAATATGAATTAGTTGATATAATTATAGGTTTTGAAATTAATCATATTATCATTTCTTGTTGAAATTAATAAAATTTTCATTTTACAGGGTGCCACAAAAAAGATCAATTTTGTGATTTTATGGTTACAAGAAAATTGCATTCTCTCGGGTAGAATATTGTCTTTTTAAATCGAATTCTTTTTTATGTAGAGAATCAAAATTCCTTATAAAAAAGAAATGGATTTAAAAAGGCAACATTCTACCCGAGAAAATGCAATTTTCCTGCAAATATAAAAATCACAAAATTGCCTCTTTTTTGAATAATCTATATGTTACCAGCAGCACTGAGAATCCTGTATCGATACATATATACATGTATCTAGACCAGGGCTTAAGATTAGGCCTAAGCCTAGGCCTTTGCCTAAGCTTAGGCCTAGTCTTAGGCCTAAGCTTACGCCTAGGCCTAACTTTGTACATTTAAATGCCTAGGCAGAGCTGAGAATCTCAGTTCTGCCTGGGCAACTGAGAGATGCTGAATTCTCAGTTCTGCCGGTAACATATACAAAATACATAGCCTTAACAATATGTAGCGGTTTTATTGTAAGTGTTTCGAGTCCAGACTTTATACTTTGTTACTACGGGTGAGCATCGACTTGTTCTCAAGCTTTAGCCAAGAGAACTGAGGATAAAGAGAAAGGAACGGGATGGGCTGCAATTGATAGTTTATAGAAAAAGTTGAAAATTTGATTTGTTGAACCCCAAAAAATTGAATTTTCAAAAAATTTTCAATTTTTTCTAAAATCTATCAGAAGATGTTCATCATGCTCAAAAACGGTGGAAAATATCGAAATTTCAATAAAATAATAATTGTGGTTTAAAGTTGATAGAATATAACGTAAAAAGTTTTTCCCAAACACTTGTCACCATGGTTGAGTCGTAGTGCTCACGATTTTTGACTATGAACGTGCAAGTTCGAATCCCACCGATGACCAAATGTTTTTGCCGTAAAATCTATATCAGCCACAACGAATTATGCCAACGGAATTCTTAGAAAAGAATTCAATTTAAACAAATGAATTGCTAAAGAATGGCAATTGATACTTTTTTATTTTTTTAAATATTTTTAAATAAATACCTAAAATAGTACAAACAACTTGTCTTATTTTTTTCTTATTTTTTGGAACCCGAACTTATTATTGTCTTATCTTTGGTGCACATTTGTCTTATTTTCGAAAATTCTATGTGGACACCCTGTTCTTGATATCATTTAAAAACCACTGGAAATGTAATATGTCCTCATTCTTTTGCTTACTTGCCTATATTTTAATGGTCTCTATCAATCGTTGCAATACTCGCGTTTACTCTTTTTATTCAAATTCAAACTTGCGTGAGTATTAACACGAAAAGGCTGAATTATTGTAACATTGTAAAATAAAATGAAAGGTCGACTGATTGTCGATGCAACTAACAACTTTTATCTTAAAAGTTCAACAGCGATTAGAACAACTACTATTTTGATCTTGTAATTTGTATTAGCGATCAGTGGAATTTTGTGCATTGTAAATTGGAATCTTTGGGATAAATTTATAAAAGACACTTCCACTTTTGTTTAAAGGTTTACTGGAACCAAAGTTTTATTGTTTCTCATCACTTTTCTTGGGAAATTCGGAAAACCTTTACTGTCAATTACCTAAATATTCTAAAGGGAAAATAATCCTAGGAGCTGCAATAGACTAAATTTGAGAATTCTATCCACTTTTTTAGAAAAATTAACAAACTAAACAACTCTTGTATTATTTAATATTCTCATGCAAATTGTAAAGACGATTTTTACTTTTAAATTTTTTTCATTCCGGACAAAAGACAATTTTGATTCACAACGTGGCATATCTTCAAATTTATCTATCCGTTAGTTCTACGACACACTCGGACTTGAGAATCCCGTATAAATTAGAATAGGCCAGAAGCATTGCTAAAATAAATGATTGGTAGAATTGAACGATTGCCTTACATGGGTTCCTTGAGTGTAGTATTTCATACATTTCATAAAGTTACAATAAAAGTCTAAATTTGCTCAGATTCAATCTAAAGAGTCTTTTTGGCATATACCTCCATTACAAGTAGCGACACAAGCATTAAAATAGTTAACGCACACCGTCGCACAATTTCCTGTACATTGTGAAGGTCCGAGCGGAACATCCGTCCATAGATTTCCCGAAGAAAGTCCTGAGTAGATCATAAGAGGCCAAAAGCAATTCTAAAATTGAAAAATCGTAAAGTTGAATGACTGTTAGGGTTAGGACGATAAGATATATCTTATCAAATATCGTGATATCAGTCTTTGATATATATCAATATCAGAATTTCCTCTAGTCAAATTATCAGATCAAAATATCAGGTAGGGTAGTGAAAAGATTTTGACGGTTTTTTCTATATTTTGACGTAAAAATCTGTCAAATTCTCTTTTAGCCATATCAAAATCTATTTTATTGGTGAAAATTAAATATTTAAGTTCTAGAGACCTAAATCTACGATTTTTGTCTTTATCATTTTTTATGAAAAAATTGTTAAAGTGGTGAAAAATTCGTTTGGAATTTTTTTTCTTCGGTTTTTGGACCATTTTTAAGAAACATTTTCTTAACTTCAATGGCTTCCTTAAACGATTCGAGCGCGCTCCAAGTTGAATTTATAAAGTTTTAAAAGTCATTGTGATTCAAATTCGGGGAGCGAAAAATTCAAAACCTTGTCCGAAGCTCTATACCATCGATTTTACGTGTCTCTTATAAATTCAAACTTGTACGCAAAAGTAAAATTTTCAAGCGAATTTTTCACCACTTTAACAAATTTTCAAAAAAGTGATAAAGGCAACAATCGTAGATTTATTTCTCTAGAATTTAAATAAAAAATTTTGGTGCTAGTCCTACTGGGGGGGGGGGACCAAGTGACGTTCAAAAAAAATTTTCTGATTTTCTTCTAAAAATCGACTTTTTAGGGTAATTTCTAGGCTAAAAATCGACTTTTTAGGGTAATTTCTAGGCTAAAAATCGATTGCGCTCATTCTCGAAGCGTGAAAATGCTTCCTTGACCTTGATTCAGGGAAATAAATGATGTATTTAAGAGAAAATCGAAAAATTTTGAAATTTCTCCCTTAAAATCATATTTCTGGGGGTAATTTCATGAAGAGAATCGATTGCGCGCATCCCCGAAGCGTCAAAATGCATCCTTGACCATCGTCCTTGAAAAATTATGTTTCTACCGCAACGCTTCGGTGATGCACTGAATCGATTTCTCGCATAAAATAACCCTTAGAACGATGATTTTAGAAGAAAATCAAAATTTTCATATTTTCGCTTTAATAAAAAACACTCATTTCTCTGAATCAGGGACAGAGAAACCTTTTCAAGCTTCGGGAATGCGCGCAATCGATTCTCTGCATGAAATTACCCCCAGAAATATGATTTTAAGGGACAAATTTCAAAATTTTTCGATTTTCTCTTCAATACACACATTTATTTCCCTGAATCAAGGTCAAGGAAGCATTTTCACGCTTCGGGAATGAGTGTCGATTTTTCGCCTAGAAATTACCCTAAAAAGTTGATTTTTAGAAGAAAATCGGATAAAAATTTTCGCGTTGAAACGCAGTTCTACCCTGATTTTTAGGGTAAAGCTTAATTTTTCATGTTCCGAAAATGCGCAATTGATTTTTCGCCTAGAAATTACCCTAAAAAGTCGATTTTTAGAAGAAAATCAGAAATTTTTTTTTGAACGTCAAAATTTTTTTTTCTCCCCCCAGCCGGAATAGCTCCAAAATTTTTAATTTTCATCAATAAAAATAGATTTTGACATGGTTAAAAGATAATTTGACAGATGTTGACAGTCAAAATCTGTCAATTTCTGCCCAAATCTAGAAAAAACCGGTTTTCCTGTCAAATTCACATAGATGCCAACTTCGAACCCTAATGGTCATAACTTACATTTACGGGATATGTACGCGATTTTAGGCAAGTCATCATGTTACAATAAAAATCTAAAAATCTTCCGTTTCGGTCTCTAAATTTGTTTCCATACCTCCTTTACAAGTGGCTACACAAGCATTAAAATCATTGACGCAATTAGTTGCACAAGTTCCTGTACACCATTCTGGATCTGGATAAGCAAAAGTAGTGGAGAATACTTGAGAACAAATCAGAGAGGTAAGTAAAATAGAGACTTGCATATTTTTCTGACGTTTTCTAAAGAATTTTGTAAGTTCTCAAAAGTTAGAGTAAGTTTCTCAAAAATCATGCGTTTTTATCATATAGCATGATTGACGCGCGACATCCATTTCTCACTAAATTGGGCGCATTCGAAATAACAACAGGGCCTTGATTTTTCTCAACGACCCTAAAAAAGTTGTCACTATATACGACAACGATGCTCGTCTTGTCGAACACGAATTACTCGCAATCAAATTTTTAGAACCTTTTAAAGACTCGTCGTCAACATCAGTGTAGTCATTGTTGATTATCCTTGTTTTCAATAATTATGTAAATCGAGACATGCGATCCGGAACATGTTCTTCTATACTCATGTAGGAGTATTGACTCGAATTATTTTCAATGTACAAGAATAGATGTATCACGGACGCTCTCGATTATGCACTTCCTTGTTTTGAATTATTGGCAAATCCACGATTGCTGATGATAACAAGTCAAACGACTGCGAAAGTGGATTGTATTGTTTTCGTGGAATTATGAAATTGCCCAAAAAGGAACATCCTTGTTGACAAAAAGATGTTCCTTGATCATTATAGAACATGTTTTTTCTAATATTTTCTCATTATTCTAATTCGTTCCGATATTTTTGAGATCACTAATTGGCCACTAATGGAATCACTAATTCATTCGGCACTAAGACATTAAAGCTGCTCGTTAGCTGTTATACACAGCGGTTTATGACGTATGCTGAGCGGTCGTAAAGCTCAGATAGGTTACAACGTTAGCTGAGTCGTAATGCATTGCAACTCATTGTAAACGCGTCGAATTGCAAAACGACTCGTTTTAAACTAGTTGTAAACTCATTTGAATTGGTTTTTACAGTATGTCCCAATTTCAAGGGACGCTTCAATTTCATCATAACTTTCAAAATAACCAGCGCCTCGGAGAGATCTTTTTTTATTTTAAAGCCCTCGTTTGGGCAATCGATTGCTATCAAACTTTGTTAACTTTCCTTTAATTTTTCTTGTGACGGGAGAGTCCTACCTCCGGCTTTTCCAACAACAACTTTTGCCTCAACTTTGCCAATGGAAAGACTTTGACCAAATCGTGTTTATGCAAGACGGTGCCCGACCTCATTGGTCCCGAGATGCTCGCCAATGGCTCAACAACAATCTAGGAGGTCGATGGATGGGAAGGGGTTCGCTCAATCTGCCCTGGGCTCCTTATTCGCCGGACTTGACTCCTTGTGACTTCTTCCTCTGGGGCTATGTGAAGTCCAAGGTCTACCGGACAAAGCCGGCGATTTGAATAAACTCAAGGCTCGGATTCAGCAAGTCTTCGATGAAATGCCACAAGAAATGATCGCCCGAGCAATGGAATCGTATCGCCGCCGTCTCGAGCGTTGCATTCAGGTCAATGGGAAAAGCGTCGAACAGAAATACGCAAATTGAATTTTCTGAAATTTCCCTTTAAAAATTGATGAGTTTGTTGTTGAATTTTTGTTGTTAAGTTTCAATAAACTTTTATTTAAGTTTGATATCAATCGATTTAAAATTTTTTATTCATTTTAAAAAAAGAGTGACATTGAGTAAAACAGTGGTATAATTTTAAGGATATAAAGATACAAGAGGTATAATACTTTTTCGCCATATGTTGTTGTTATGATTGTCTATCTGCTTAAGTATATGGACAATTAAAACATGTGGAAACCCCGAAATCACAGTTTGTATTAGCATTATTATTACCATCTGGGTTATTGTTATTCAGTAAAGTTGGATCATTTAAAGCAGGGCTACATCCGATCGACCTACAATAATTCGCCATATTAACACCGCTGGTGCATGGGGCTAAATTATTTTCTATGCATACAACTTTACTGCCATACTTGCTCCTTGGCAAATCGTGCAGGTACATTGAAGATAACCTGTGCCGAATTTATTGATGAACCCGGCATTGCAACCACGATTCATACACGCCATATTACATCTTGCATTCGCATCTGAAATATACAATATATCTTGTCTACTTGCAAGACTTACCATCAACAGCCTGTCTTTGAAATTTGACAAAAGGTGTAGCTGGACAATCTAGACACTCGAACATCCCCCAGTCACAATCTCTACCCGCACATCCGAGAATCCCACGGCAAAAATTATCCGCGTCTTGGTTGTTATTGCACTGGACTAAACGATCTTGATAAATTATATACGAATTTTCCATCACTTACCATAATTGTTACAAATTACACAAGCGCAACCAGCTGGGTGACCAGGGAACTGATTTCTTAGAGAAAGTGGGAGGTTAATCCCGGAAAGGCAGCCGAGATTTTTGCATGTTTGAATGCAAGCCACGTTCGTCGGGTCTGAAAATCGATAATAAGCATAAGTTTTGAGGTGCAAACTTGTGAGATACGCACAAATTTTTTATGACTTTCAAAACGCTAAAAAATGTCTTATAAACTTTGAATGGGTCGTAAAAAATTTTTAGGTGTCTCACACTGTCTCAACAATTTTTTAGTATATACAGGGTGGCTAAAAAAAACCCGCACTTTTGCGATTTTTCGAGCAATTTTTTGTCAAAAAAAATTTTTTAAAATTTTTTTCAAAATGACCCTGTGGAGGGTTTTTCTATGAGAGGAATCATTTGCGCCCATTGGAAAATCTTCAAAACGCTTCCTTAGTCATGAAATCGTTAAAATTTGAAAAAAAATGAAAAATTCTGGTTTTTTTAACGATTTCATAGTCAAGGAAGCGTTTTGAAGATTTTTCAATGCGCGTAAACGATTCCTCACATAGAAAAACCCCCCACAGGGTCATTTGAAAAAAATTTTAAAAAATTTTTTTGGCAAAAAATTGCTCGAAAAATCGCAAAAGTGCGGTTTTTTTGGCCACTCTGTAGAAAAATCCAAATTAAAGATAAGCTCTTCATTCCGTCCTTTGCTTACCCAAAGTCGAAGTTAAAACAATTAAACAAGTGAAACATGAAAGGAGGAATAGAAATTTCATAACGGAATCGTTTGATTATACTGAAGGTTGAACAATTTATTTGCATTTTTATGGACTGATTCTGTAGCCATTTTCTGAATTGCGCTTGAACAAAAAAATAAACATTATTTTCAATCATGCGACATGTTCTATAGGAATCAAGAAACTTTTTTTGTCAACAAGGATATTCCTTTTTGGGGCAATTTAGTAATTCCACGAAAACAAAATAATCCACCTTCACAGTCGTGACTTGTTATCATCAGCAATCGTGGATTTGTCAACAATTCAAAACAAGGAAGGACAACATGCATAATCAAGAGCGTCTGTGGTACATCCATTCTTTACATTGAAAATAATTCGAGTCAATACTCCTACATGATGTATAGAGAACCATTTTCTGATTTGCTTTTGAACAAAAATAAACATTATTTTCATAGAGAGTCCAATACGAAGATTTTTATATTTTTTATTGTAACATGATGACTTGTCTAAAACCGCGTACAAATCCCGTAAATGTAAGTTATGGCCATTAGGGTTCGCGTTGGCACCTACCTAGGGTTATGTATTTGACAGAAAACCCCGATTTTTTCCAGATTTTGACAGAAATTGACAGATTTTGACTATCTGTCAAATTCTCTTTTAATCATGTCAAAATCTATTTTTATTGGCGAAAATTAAAAAAATTTTTCAAAAATTTGAATTTTTTGAAAAAATTGAATTTTTCAAAAGTTTCGTCCGCAAATGTCCCGCCTGCAAATGTGCGTCCGCAAGTATCCCACTGCCAAATTTTGATGAAATCTTTCCTAAGAAGTTCAGAATTGTCTAACCTCATATCTAAAAAAGACCGCATCAGAAAATTTTACTGTTTTACTTATCCCGAGATACACTCAAAAATGTAATGATCCGTCTTAGAAATAACATCTTGTATTAATGCGAAAGGAAAAATGAAATTTTCTAGGTAAAGGTCATTTAATACACGAGCAAATTTGATGTAAACAAGTTCGCTAGATTTTATCAAATGCTTGCACTTTAAAAAAGTATTATAAATTGAAGGTAAACGACACTCAGATCCAATTTCGGTCTCTATTTTTCATACTTTCATATCCTGTATTTGAAACCAAGGTTTTTGATCATGGATGGTCAATCAGTGGCTAAGAATGGTATCTATAAATGCACAGAATGCAAGCAACTTAAAAATCTATATGGTAATATTTTAAGTTGACATTTTCGTGTCTAAAATTTGCTCACAACTGAGTACTTTTTAGATTAAGCTCATTTTTGGAAATAGTGGAGCTCGGATTAATCACGCCGAGAACGTGAAATAGAGAAAATTTTTAAATTAGGCAAAAGTTTTCGGACCCGACCGGAACTCGAATCCGGACCTCCTGGCTACCTTCCGAGTGCACTACCATTGTGCTACCGAGACCTAGGTCAGTGGAAAAATACCGTCAAGTATTCACCAATTAACCATCAGTTGTAGGTCTCGGTATAATTCATTTCCACCGTAAATAGGAAAAAAATCCGGAAGAGATGGTAAAGTGGTAAAGCTCTTGTTACAATCTCTTCGTTGTAATATACAAACTTTTTAAAAATTTTTCAGAAAAATCCATTTTTGCATCATTCTTTTAAATTTTCATCAAATGAACATTGTAGCAATTTTTTATAACTAAATGAAACGAACCAAATGACACCAAAATTATCCAATTTGAACATTGTTTTGGGTTATTGAAACGAAAACCCTGATTCATGTTTTCGTTTCAATAATCCAAAACAATGTTCAAATTGGATAATTTTGGTGCCATTTTTGTTCTTCTCATTTAGTTATAAAAAATTGCTACAATGTTCATTTTAAGAAAATTTAAAAATCCATGCAAAAATAGATTTTTCAGCAAAAAATTCAAAAAAGTTTGTGTATTACAACGAAGAGCTTGTACACAAATTCAAATTTCAAACGCAATTATCTCGAAAACTACAACCATTCAGAACATGCCGTAAAAACAAAAAATGCTCCATTTTTCATATGGTTGTAAATTACTGGACTGGTCCTTTAAAAGTCAACCAGAAGAATATGTTTCCGAAATATAAATTACTTTTTAGACGTTCCAATTAAAGTTCCAGAAGTAGAACTCCGCGATGGAAAGGTTGTCGGAAATCCAGACGATGGCCATTTTTGCAGACCAGAATTTCCTGGCTACCCTGGCCCCCTTATTTGAGATTATGCTTCTTAGAATTGATCGACTTAATTTTTTAAATACTTTTTTTTATAATTGTTACCGAGGATTTATACTTCCGTCACGCCACGACGCGTCACGTCAATTGTATTTAAAGTTACGTCGCAAGCGTCAGCGTGTTTTTTTTCGCGCTACGTGTTACGCGGCACTAAAATGCACTGACGCGTCGAGACGAAAATTTAAATTCTGCTTTAAGATTCTGTACATCTTTACAGCCCATTTACTTTTATACACCAATCAACAATTTATTTATTTTTCACCTTATTTTACCTTTATGAAACAATAATCAAATAAAATTTTCATGATAAAATTTTTAACAAAAAATGTTCTTTTAAAATTAATCTTCAGATAATTAAACATCCAGTAATTCTTTCTATTTCTGACCTTGAAAAAAGTTCATTATCTTTAACGGCGTAAAAGATTTTGCAAAAAAGAAGCGCATAAAAGATGCAATTAGATTTTCTTCTAAAAGCCGACTTTTTAGACTAATTTCTAGGCGAAAAATCGATTGCGCGCATTTTCGAAGCATGAAAAATTACATTTTACCCTGAAAATCAGGGTAGAGCGCGAAAATTTTTCTGAACCGATGGGGGCGTAACACTGTAGATCAGCGACCCCATTGAACAAAATTTTCGCGTTCTACCCTGATTTTCAGGGTAAAATGTAATTTTTCATGCTTCGAAAATGCGCGCAATCGATTTTTCGCCTAGAAATTATCCTAAAAAGTCGGTTTTTACAAGAAAATCGGAAAAAAAATTTTTTCGAAAAAATTCACGTTCAATGGGGTCGCTGATCTACACTAGTTCCGCCTAAGCCTAGCCAAGATAAAACGTAAATTCTTTCATAAAAAAATTAGTTGAAAAAATCGAAAAAATTGAAAAAAATTGGAAATTTTTTTTTTAAATTCGAAAAAAAATATATAAATTGAACCGAAAAACGCGAAAATTTTTTGGGACGATCTCTTGAGCGCCAAAGGCGCTAGGTCTCCCGGTTCTTTTAAATAAAAGTACAATAAAAAAATAAAATGTAATCTTGGGCACGAAATCTAAAAAATTTAATTCAAAAACAAATGCATCCATCATTTTTCTCTCTCCCTAAAATGGTACGAGATGATATTTATGAAAAGACATAAGAATGTAAAAAAATGAATTTTTTTTCAAAATAATACATGAGAAAAGCGAACCGTTTTTTTAGGTAAAGGTCAATTGTACTTGACAACTTTAATGTAAACATTAGAGTTGTCGTATCGATATTATTTCGTTAATTTCTGACAGTGACGTATACATAGGGAGCGCGGGCCTCCCCATAACGAAAAAATGAAAATTTTTTCCTAAAAATTTTCAATTTGAAAAAAAAATCATAATGGTCCCTCATTATGATTTTTCACCAAAAATTACCAAAATTTCCTATTTTTCACCAAAAAAGTCTAGAATTTTCGAGACTGGGTATTTTACGGCACGGCAGACCGCCACGGCAAGAGCGGGGTATTTTACGGCATGAGATTCAAAGAAACGGGAGAAAAAATCTTTTGCTGTGGGATGATAGTAGGGAGTGACCCATACACAACGCCACCCCTACGGCATGGATCGGCTCAATAGTCAAGGAGATATGATGCTTAGAAGTTGAACTCCGCCTGGTGGTCCATACCTGAGATTGGGTATTTTACGGCACGGCA
>OZJO01009483.1:0-17080 GCA_900406225.1 Acrobeloides nanus
AAAAGTTTTTCTT
This sequence comes from Acrobeloides nanus, assembly GCA_900406225.1. Lineage (NCBI taxonomy): Eukaryota > Metazoa > Nematoda > Chromadorea > Rhabditida > Cephalobidae > Acrobeloides > Acrobeloides nanus. The sequence goes on from OZJO01009483.1 coordinate 14, forward strand.
GACTAGCTTTCTTTTTGGCTATTTTATCATCTCGGTGCTGCTTTTGTTGCTTGATAAATTGGCGTAATTTAAATGCGTCAATATATCCAAAATTAGGCAAATAAGAATAGCAAGGAAGTCATAATAAACTTGTGTGAACTGATAAATAGAACCACAACCCGCAGAGCTGTCGTAATAACCGTCATGATAATTAGATTTGCAGATATCTAAAAATTTAAAAAAATCAAACAATTTCATATATCTTTTTGCCTATTTTTTTGTATGACACACTTACTCGGTATTATAAGAAGAGGCAGATTGCCTACCACAATGACTCCTACTATTATCGAACATAATCTATACGTTTTCATGTTGGAAAAGATCTTGTCGTACTGAAATGGAAAATACAGCGCTATAAAACGGTTGAATGACATCAGAATCCCCAAGCTAGCGCAAATCATACACGAGCATTGGTTTATATAAAACATTATATAGTCAAAATTATATCCAAAGATGTATGAGCTATCATCATCTGTGATGAAGAATCTAGAATTGTGAAATGGGAGCATGAAAAGAATAAATAAATAACGAACTTTATATTTCGATAACCTTCAAGAAAAGTATTATTGGCTAGCAAAACAGAATCATTGACAGCTTGGACAATACAAAATAATCCAAAAGCGAAAATTGTTGAATTTTTGATTTTCATTAAATGGATTACCAAACCGCAAAATATCAAGCCTGGAATACCAAACTAAAAAAATTAATTCATTTGGCGTAAAGAGGTGATTCGAGGGATGTTATTTTTCTACAATTTGCACAAGAAATGAAATTTTCCTCATTTTTTTGGGAGCTCTTTTAGATTCATGGTATCTTTAAGCCAATGTTCCCTAATCTATCAGGTTGTTCAATAAGTTCAACGACTGCTTCTTGATCGTATATTTCACTCCAGAAAAAGTTTACGACAATTCATTTTGGCACTCCTTCAGTTTAACGTTCACCTCTAATTTTTAAAGCGTTAGTCCGCGAACTTTTTGAGCAACCTAATATAATAAAATTCATAACTTACAACTGTTATAAGAATGAAATTTTTCCTCCGTAGTCCTAAGCCAGACTGTTCAACCCCCAGTAATTGTTCATATGCCTGATTTCCAGCTAAACTTTTGTATTTTTCAATACTCGCTAACACACAAAAATCTGTCAGTGTTGAAGCGTTTCTGTTTAGTAAATCTGTTACATAAGTACCCTCATTCTTATTCCAAGCGGATGTTCCATCTAAACATTTTAAACATTTTTTATTCATAAACCATTCCTATCCCACTGGAAATAACCCCTTCCTCTTTAATATGAATTTTGCACCAAGTGCTCCTGCGCTTTCGCTGTCCAATTTTTTTCTGCACTCTCGGGGAAACCGACTAAATGGTATATTTGGAGGGGGTGTAGGATAAACAACCTCGTAGGCTATGATCCCCCCATCAACTACTACTATGTGCCAGCCAGAAGTTCTTATGTTTAAACTTACAAGCCATTTCACAAAATTGCATAATTATATTATATGCAATCCCAGGAGCATCTCCAACTATATCCTCTTCTAACACATCAATTAATGTAAGGTTTGTTCCATTTGCAGTATAAAATAGTGTTGGATAAGGATAGAGAAGTTTTTGTTCTCTCGGTACTAAAATTCTTACAAAATTAAAAATTTACAATTTTGTCCAAACCTGTTGGACCAAATGCATGTTCATTTTTAATATCTGCACATGTGAAACATGAAACTGCAACTGCCTTTAAATAAGTGGTATTTGTGCCAACAGAGCTGTTATATGCGTTTGGCATATGTATTGTTTTTCCATGTTTGAGTTTAAGAGGGTCCCCTATGTCTTCATATACTGCTGCGTACATATGACAGCCAAGGTCTAAATTAAAATAGTATAGAGTGTTCAAAAAGCCTTATGAAATTTTAAATCATCGTATCTCAGAGAGTTTAAATCCATTTTTCTTCATCAAGGTGTCGTTGAAATGGTCATGATTTGTAGTTTTATCTGTATAAAAATTTTTGGCATATCATGGCACCACACTCCTCTATATTTCCTATAAATATTGATTTTTACCCTGCTTTCGAGAAGTCGAGAAAGTGTTACCACAAATTTGAAGCCTAGGTTATTTTCATGTACCTAGTAACTGATTAACAAAAACATATTAGTTAGGTCCCGAGACGTTAAACTTTTGGAGATATTGAGGTGTTATTTTCTCAAAAATCATTATTTGGACCCTTTTTTTATTTTCATCATAACTTTTTTTCTACTGAAGCGTTTTCTACAATTTAAAGCACGTTTTTATTGTCATTCGTCCCCCCTTTCCATGACACCTTGACTATGACCCAAGTTATTATACTTTTTGATAAAAGTGACTTTCTATCTCAAGATAGCCATTGACCTCCCTGGATCGTCGAACTATCAGTGATTTGACATTATTTTACAAAATTTCAGGTGATTAATTGAAAGGAAGGTTTGCTTTCAAAACTCACCATCACAAAAAGATAAAAATTCAACGTAAAAATCATCATTATCGTCGAGAGGCTCATAAAATTTCCCATCTTCTCCTCGAATACACAAGTTGGGACAATACCCATTGGAGTCTATGATAAATGCTGTGCTTCTTTTATTATACGCGGTATCTGGAACACCATATTTACTAGCATTCCAAAAATATTTTAACGAATCGGTTGTTTGACATGTTGCTAAAACTTGCAAAATTATCGAATGGAAACTAGAATCTTACCAACAGGAAGACTAGTCTTGTCGATCCTGGCACTTATTGTGCCCATAGTAATTATCAAACTAGCGGAGTTTTCTGGCGGAGTGCATACTAAAAGGGGGCCACTTGGGCGGTATCCCACTTCATCCAACAAGGTCGCTTCATCCAATGGACATTTCGCACAATGAGGACACTTCATCCAATGAACTCTTCGTCTTTTGGATGAAGTGTCCTAGTTGAATAAACTGCCCATTGGATGAAGTGGGATATCGCCACGAAAAACCACAATAAAATTATTACCTTAAGTTCATGCGTATAAGTCGCGGCTTATACCTATGGGCGGCATATACGCATGAACTTAGGGTTATTCTTCTTCAAAAGTACCTTGTTCAGCTTGACTAAAACATTTTACATTTCGAATATTTTTGCACCCAAAGCAGCTAATAGCTTCTACTTTGATATATTTTGAATTAATACCGACACTGGTATTGCCGGGATTTGGCTGATGATAAGTTGTATTATGCTCCGTTTTCAATGGGGTATAAAGTCCTTTTACAATTGGTGCAGCATAGACATAGCATTGTCCACCTGAATCTTTTTCATATCATAGAAATGGATCCCCAGATTCATATTTGTCCCATTATCCTTTCCCAAAAATCTTGGTGAAAAATGGAAAATTTTGGTTATTTTTGGTGGAAAATGGTCATTTTGGACCACGACTAGGAGGTTCGCAAAATTGTTGAAGTTCCCCCTTTATTCCTCGCAATTTTTTGAAAATATGGGCCCTTCTGCTCAGGTATGATATTTTTATGCTTCTTTTGAACTAGAATTGAAAACATACGTTCACAAAATGGAACCAAGTTCACCTTAGCATAGTATGAGGTTTGAGTATAACAAATTCCTTCAATGGAACAGATACAAATGTCATTACATTGGTGATAATAACCGCTAAGGACATATGCCAGCGTATTATTATCATATGCTGTAGTAGGAATTGCAGTACTGCTAGATTGATAAAAGAATTTTTTGCCCATTTCACATTCACACACATCTAAATTTATGTTTTGGAGAAGCGAATAAATTTAGTCTGTATAAAAGGTGGTCGTGCCCATACATGGGCAGGGGAAGGGGGTACTGTACCCCGCCCCTAATTTGTCGTATCGGGGGAAAAATTAATGGATCAATTCGTATTTGGGAAGCCGCCCAGACTGAATTCGTTGTGAAAATTCGTATACGAATTCATAAATCGAGAACGAATTCGTATTTCGACTTTTTCGCCTGTCGACGTTTTTTTTGGTCGACAGTAACCTTTGAGATCAATTCGTATTTTGGGGCCCAGTACCCCCTCCCCTCTGCTTGCCCATGTATGGTCGTGCCTAACTGCCAGACTCACATAATGCACCTTTTCTTGGGGAAATAGGTGAATATAAATAAATGAACCCCCTTCCCGCAAATTTTCGGCAAAAGTCAAAAATTTACTTAAGGATCCCCATATGATTTGACAACTTTAGATCCTCCAAATTTTTTGAAAAATGGACCCATATTTATCTATAGTGGGAGAGGAGCTTAAATTTACCGAATTAAGCCAATTTTTCAACAAAGGTGCATGTTAAAAGAAATTTTTTAATCTCAGAATTGTTTGACCCCCCAATAAACTTACAAGATGGTTTTACAGACACTGGTGAATTTGCATTTAAAGTACCGTATTCAACTATCAATCCTGCCGTATTTCGAGGCGGTGTACAATCTAAATATTTTGTGCTTATGTAAAAGTATTGAATTTGTTACCAAGTGCGATAAACTCAAAAAAGGATAATAAAAGTTGAACCATCAAAGTTAAACGCGGAATATTCATTTTAAAAATAAAAAGACTTGAAAATATAAGGAATACTATATTACATTAAAACTTTTTTAAGTTTGTTAATTATTGAGAAAAACGTAAGTTTCGAAAAATATTTGTTTCGAGAATTAGTCTCTTTGACGTTAACAGATGTTTTTTTCCAATTTATAACCTATATTTGGAGTGGTTGGTAATTTTCCATGTATACTTTGTAACAAGGGATCAGAAGTCGACTACGGAGTGTGATACCAGTAATAACAGATTGCTATAAAATTCGTATGTAATTTATTTGAATTTAATTATTTATCGAGAAAACGCAAAGATTTGTTTCGAGAATTCTCCTTGGCGATAATAGTGTTAACAGATGTTTATTTTTCTAATNTGTGATACCAGTAATAGCAAATTGCTAGAAAATTTATAAAGTTTGTATATGATCTATGAGTTTCACTTATTGGATTTTGCTCAAGATTTACACCTGTTTAAGGTTTGATAAAACGAGTTAAGCGCCGCGGGCTCCGCTACGCCCATGGCTTACATTATATCATGATCATCTTCCAGCCATAAGAAAGTTAATATTTTTCATTATGGCTTGTACATACTTGCGAGAAGGAAGAGAAAGTTTCATAACTTATCTTGCTAATTAATAACAAATTTTGTATCGTAACCAATATATTAAAAATAAAATACTTTACTCACTGCGCGAACATAGAGTCCTTTCCAGTGAGTGTCATGCTATCCTGTCCTCACTGTGGCGGAGACAGAAAAAAAATACTTTTTTAAGCTAAAAATGCTTTAAAAAATTACGATTTTTGTTGAAAAAATAGATAGTTTTTATGATAGTCCACAGCCCGAGGGCTGCGAGCGAAATGAGTCTATCCCGCAAAATTTGTGCGCGAAACTCATTTTGGCCTGCGGGTTGCGGGTGACCCCGCAGGCCAAAATGAGACCCTCTTTTTTTCATTTGCTCTTTTTTCAGTCTATAGATTCTATTCAAGGCGATATTATCTTTTTTGCAATATTTGTTTGAAAAATTTACAATTTTTATACGCATTTTTACATACAATTTTTATTAGGTATATTTTATAGCGCAGAGAAATTTAACAATATTATATACAAAAAACTATATACATATAACTAGATACCATTAAGATAATATTTTATCTAAAATTTTTGGGACACTTGTCATATAAAGACGCATTAGATTTTCTATACAAAGAGGATTTGCTTGCTCCATTTCAACGAATGGTATTATATAAAGTTGTTTATGACATTCAGCAAAGTAGAAAAAAGTCCCGATTAGCGCAATTACATCACTGTACTTTTTAGCTCCTGCTATATCTCCAAGTCTCGCTTGGAGATGCCTCAATAGAATTAGTGCATAAGTTTCTTGTTGTTTGCGCAGCAATTTTTGAGCTTCCTCAGAAAGATTTTGTACAGCTGGATAACAGAATATAATAGCTTTTAACAACACGTACTCGGTAGAGTTGATTCCATTTCGATGAAGTGTTTCAATGCCTCGACAAAGAGTGTCTATATATAATTTACTTGGGTGACTAAAATATTTATATATATGGTAGCGCCAAAAAACTCGGCAAAATTTTCGAAAAATCTAACCATTCGGTTACACCACATATTCTAAAATCTCAAATTCTAAAACTCACATTCTAAAACTCAAATTCTAAAATCTCAAATTCTAAAATTCTCAGATTCTAAAATTCTAAAATCTCACATTCTAAAATCTCATATTCTAAAATCTCAGATTCTAAAAAAATCACAATTTATAACGCGCTTTGCAATTTTTAAATTTCTAATGATTAAAAGCCAATTTTTGTAAGAAGGTTTCTAACATTCAACTTTTTTAAAATAACTATAGTAAGAACAAACGTTGTATTTATCTACATCTGCTAATTTGCTTGGTTTGCTCAAAATCTCACTAATTTCTGAATATTCCCAAGTTGGGTTATAAGAGGACTCGCGGATCTTCTTCACTTCTAACTCGAGATACATCAAATGGCCAATTTCGTTGCAAAATGATGATTCGATCAATTTTGGTTGTATCTAACATACTTTTATATCAGTACAGTGAAACCTCGAAGTAACGCCCTTTTCCGGCACTAAATCGAGTTTTAAGGGGAGAGCTAAATCGAGGTTTCACTGTAATTCAGTGATGAGGGTTTTCTCCCAAAATTTCGGGGGTTAACCCCCGAAATTTCAGGGGGCGCTAAATCAAGGTTTCACTGTATATTAAAAATTACCGGAAAAGTTTCTTTATTCTATAATAAATCTCTTCTTCTAGTTTCAACAGCGTGCACGGCTTGTTTAAGATTGAAATTGTTTGAAAATTTCATAGATTTTGGATTCATTCCGGCTAGAACACATGCATTGAATCGACATGCTTGGCATCGATTTCCTAAATCCATTTATAAATCAATTCAAGCTTTGTTTACCTTGTTTGATATCGCATCTAACAACTGCATTACAAATACATTCTGATTGTTTAGTTATCATACGTCGAAAAAAATTCCTACAGCCATCACAACCAATCGCATCTGAAATTGTGCTGTTAGCATACTTTAAGAAAAAGTCATTGTTCTAAATAAGAAATTTTGAAATGACCCCTCCCCCCCCAACAGAAAGGTATGGTAAGGTAGATATGGGTAAGGAAAGGGAATGAAAGGGATGAAAGACAGGTTAGGAAGAATAACAAGGAAGGGCAAATTAGAACTGAGCGGAACAAAGCAAGGCAGGACAAGAATTGACGTAATTTCATCCGCTGGAAGGGGGAGCACTTAAAAATTTTTCGATTCTTCATCATTTTTTGATGAAATTTAAAAAAAATCATAAAGAGGCACCCTTATGTCTTTAATTTTCCTCGGCCCTTCGGGTCGATATGAGGGAAGCAGCCTTAAAAAAATCTTCCCTTAATTACACCACTGAGGACAGGTCAAAGCAAGATAGAGTAAAACATGTTAGCTCAGCAAAAAGCAAACAAGCAGTTGTTTCATACCATAATTATAGCATCTTGCCTTATTCCCACATATAACGCAATAAGTCGGTTTAATTCTAGATAAATTATTAGCCGAAGTTGACGGAATATCCACATTAGTAACTTCATGACAGTCTAATAAAGTGACTGAACATTTATTTGATGTTGAATCAGATTGCGTCTTATCCATCGATTACCAAGGATATTTTCCTTACAAGATGGGCTTAACATGCAAAAGGCCGTTTGTAACATCTGGTGATAATGGTTCTTTGAGAGCTTTCTTAGATGAATGTTCGAAAAAAATTAAAAAGTGCTCTGTGAAAATAGGCAAAAACAATTGGCCGACAAACGGACTCGAACCTGCAACCTTTTGAGCAAAACTTTGTTATTGCGTATAGTCTGTTTCAAAAAAAGATATTATCGAAACTTCCCGACCTCAGTTTCGAGCGATCCCATCCGATCTAGCAAGTTAAGCAACGTTGGGCCTTCGGGTTCGATTCCCAAACATAATTTTAGCGATTCAAAAAAAGTTGTTAAAGCAAACCCCATTAAGACAGATTGTCTGAAGGTTTTCGAAAATGAAGGTACCAAGCAAAAAAGTCATAGTCTCAGATTGTTTCTAATTGTTGCCTAAAAGTAACTGTATGACCCCAATATAACAAATCTGTCTTTCAAAAATCCAAAACTTTTTCGTATCTGGAGATATGGTGCTTCAAAGTTAGACACCTTGAGCGAAGAGCAAAAATTAGACCCATTTAGTTAAAACACGATATCTCAAAAAATTTTCAAATCGGTCTTTTTTAATTTATTGGTATGATATTGTATTAAAATTTTGTAGAACATCACTTTTTGATCCGACATACTTCCAACGAGATATGATGATTTTATTGAAATTTTGGTAGCCGTCTAGGAAAGTTCCGAAAAATCATTATCACCAGGTGTTATGAAAGGCCTTTCGCGTGTTAAAGAACGATTCTGTTTGGGAACTACCTAGTTCCTAGCGCCACCGAGAGATAGATGGGGGTCTAGTTGGGAAAGTGTATGTGACATTTTATTTGAATAGACTATTTTAATTTTCACTTACGCGATATGAAACTGAAATTACGCTACATTGATTCTAGCATTGCTATGGTTAATTTGATTTAAGATGCTAAAAGTGTCGTCTTAAAAATTAATTCTATTTTGTATAGATTGAAAAGAATAAGTCATTCAACATTTTCTTAAGAATACTACAAAACCTAGTAAATATTGAGCATATTCAGAACTTAAAAATACTAGTGACTCATTATTTTATGAAAACAATGAGATTTTTCCTAGAGAAGGGATTATGTCCGAGTCTTAAAGATTCTATCAGATTATCGCGTTTGATTTTTCTCAAAAAATTTTGAAGTTGCGTAAAAATTGATGTTCACTAAAGTTTTTGGGCTAAATCTCTGTATGGCTATTGTCCATTTGAGTAACGCTCTAAATCTGCGTTGCACTGGAAAGGGAACCGTAAGTTCTGACCAGAGTCCGGAAATTGGGACCCCAAAAAATGGACAAATTCGGTTGGAATGTCAAAATAAAAATATCTTCTTTGACAACCTTGGGGTCTTGCATCTTGGAATAATAGAGCAAGGCCTCCTCTAAATTTATAGGTCTTGAACTTTCTTCTTCTTATATATATGATGTCAGGACCCCACTTAATATAGTTTTTATCACAAGATATCGCAGTTTTAAATTGGTGTAAATTATTGAAACACCCTGTATTTTATTCTATAAAATAATCGTTAAAAAATTTTATGATTTATAAATTGATCACAACAGTTTTGTATATACAATTATTTTCTCTTTTGATTATTTCCAACTTCTTCTATTTTTGCCGATAGTTGCGATAATTTCAATTTCAATGTGAAAATACTCGGACGTTTATTGTTGAAAGTAATAGCTTTACTTGTTACTTGTATCACATTTGTACGCATATTGTTAATTTTCGCTAGACGGTGTTGGATCCAAAAAGTCAATGCTCTAAACAATACAAGATAGGGGTATGGAAGGGTCATAAATTTAAACATCAAATAAAACATACTGATCAAGACAGCGCCATATGGTCCGAAAGCAATTGTACATATAAAGCAAATAAACAATTTGATAAAACCAATCATTTATATACTCACTATATATAGCATAATAATGTTCAATTAGAATGTAAGGTATGATAAAAATTACAAAGGTAACAAATTTGATGACGTTCTAAACAAAAGAATAAACTTTGTTTACAAATTAACACGTCGAAGACCGGTTGAAACTTTATATTCTTTGCAAAATCTACATAATTTGGAGCGAAATCGGGAGTAAATAATGATTTTTGTGCGCATTATCAAAATGACGATATTTTTGTTTTCGAGAAACGTTAATCTATTCAAGTTATGGCCATTTTTCGAATACCGAAAAATCATCCTCTTAAGTTACATAACCGGTTACGGTTTTAAATACATCACTGGTGTATGGCGTCGCCAAGGAATTTTCTGTTAAATTATTTATCGTGTATCTTCCGTTAGTAAATATTTTATTCCTTGGCGAGAACTTTTTGCCCTTTAGGCTAGATAATCGCAAAAATTTTTCTTTTAAAATAACTTTTCGAAATGTCCGTTTCTAAACTTTCCGTCGAAAATAGCTTTTCGAAATTTTGTGTCGAAATATCCTACAGCCGATTTCGGCCTTGCCAATTTTTTTATCTAAGATACCTGTAAAAAGAAAAGTATTTCTTGTTTAGCTTTCTGTTTGGCTATTTTATCATCTTGATGCTGCTTTTGTTGCTTGATAAATTGGCGCAATTTAAATGCCGTCAATATATCAAAAATTAAGCAAATAAAAATAGCAAGGAAGTCATAATAAACTTGTGTGAACTGATAAGTAGCACCACAACCCGGATAGCTGTCGTGATAACCATCATGATAATCAGATGTGCAGATATCTAAAAATTTATAAAAATCGAGAAATTTTCATCGACCCTCTTTTTTCGCCTATTGTTTTTGTATGATACACTTACTTGGTATTATAAGAAGAGGCAGATTGCCTACCACAATGGCTCCTACCACTATCGAGCATAAGATATTCGTATTCACTTTGGAAAACATTGTGTCGTAGCGAAATGGAAAATACAACGCTATAAAACGGTTGAACGACATAAGAATCCCCAAGCTAGCGCAAATCATACACGAAATCATACATTTATATAAAACATTATATAGTCGAAATTATATCCAAAGATATATGAGCTATCATCATCTGTGATGAAGAATCTAGAATTGTGAAATGGGAGCATAAAAAGAATAAATAAATAACGAACTTTATATTTCGATATCCTTCAAGAAAAGTGTTATTGAGTAGTAAAACGGAATCATTGACAGCTTGGACAATACAAAATAGTCCAAAAGCGAAAATTGCTGAATTTTTGATTTTCATTAAATGGATTACCAAACCGCAAAATATCAAGCCTGGGATACCAAACTAAACAAAACAAAATTAATTCGTTTGGCATAAAGAGGTGATTCGAGGAGAGGGGATGTTATTTTTCTACAATTTAAACAAAAAATGAAGTCTGAATTGATACGAAAACGTGATCTGTGCAAAACGAGACTAATTTCATCTTCTTCAACATCATTTCTTTCCCTATTATAAAAAATTTCAAAAACGGTTTTTTGGAGTGAGATATGCAATCAAGCGTTAGTTCTCAAACTTTTTGAACAACCTAGTATAATAAAATTCAAAACTTACAACTGTTATAAGAATGAAATTTTTTCTCCGTAGTCCTAAGCTAGACTGTTCAACCCCCAGTAATTGTTCATATCCCTGATTTCCAGCTAAACTTTTGTATTTTTCAATATTCGCTAATACACAAAAATCTGTCAGTGTTGAAGCGTTTCTGTTTAGTAAATCTGTTACATAAGTACCCTCATTTTTATTCCAAGCAGATTTTCCATCTAAACATTTTTAACAATTTTTTTATTCATAAACCATTCCTATCCCACTAGGATTAACTCCTTCGATATGAATTTTGCGCCAAGTGCTCCTGCGCTATCGCTGTCCAACTTTTTTCTGCACTCACCGGGAAACCGACTATATGGTATATTTGGGGGAGGGAGGTGTAGGTATGAACAACCTATGATCCTCCCCATCAACTACCACTATATGCCAGCCAGAAGTTCTTATGTCTAAACTTACAAGCCATTTCACAAAATTGCGTAATTACATTATATGCAATCCCAGGAGCATCTCCAACAATATCCTCTTCTAACACATCAATTAATGTAAGGTTTGTTCCATTTGCATTATAAAATCGTGTTGGATAGGGTAAGAGAAGTTTTTGTTTTCTCGATACTAAAATTCTTACAAAATTAAAAATTTGCAATTTTGTCCAAACCTGTTGGGCCAAATGCATGTTCATTATTAATATCTGCACATGTGAAACATGAAACTGCAACTGCCTTTAAATAAGTGGTATTTGTGCCAACAGATCTTTTATATGTATTTGGCATATGTATTGTTGGATCATTTTTGATTATAAGAGGGTCCCCTTTGTTTTCATACTCTGCTGCGTACATATGGCAGCCAGAATCTAAATTAAAATAGTGCAGGGTGTTCAAAAAGTCTTATGGGATTTTAAATCAATAAAGCATTAGTTTCGTAGTCGTTTGTTTTCAAAACTCACCATCACAAAAAGACAAAAATTCCACATAAAAATCATCATTGTCGTTGAGAGGCTCATAAAATTTTCCATCTTCTCCTCGAATACACAAGTTGGGGCAATATCCATTAGAGTCTATGATAAATGCTGCGCTACTTTTATTATACGCGGTATCTGGAACACCATATTGACTAGCATTCCAAAAATATTTTAACGAATCGGTTGTTTGACATGTTGCTAAAACTTGCAAAATTATCGAATGGAAACTAGAATCTTACCAACAGGAAGACTAGTCTTGTCGATCCTGGCACTTATTGTGCCCATAGTAATTATCAAACTAGCGGAGTTTTCTGGCGGAGTGCATACTAAAAGGGGGCCACTTGGGTGGTATCCCACTTTATCCAATAGACACTTCATTCAACAAGGACACTTCATCCAATCAAGACACTTCATCCAATGAACTCTTCGTCTTTTGGAAGTGTCCCGGTTGGATAAACTGTTCACTAGATGAAGTGGGATACTGCCACGAAAAGCCAAAATAAAAATATTATATTCTTCTTTAAAAGTACCTTGTTCAGCTTGATCAAAACATTTTACATTTCGAATATTTTTGCAGCCAAAGCAGCTAATAGCTTCGACTTTGATATATTTTGAATTAATACCGACACTGGTATTGCCGGGATTTGGCTGGTGATAAGTTGTATTATGCTCCGTTTTCAATGGGGTATAAAGTCCTTTTACAATTGGTGCGGCATAGACATAGCATTGTTCATCTGAATCTTTTTCATATTATAGAAATGGATCCCCAAATTCATGTTTGCCCCATTATCCTTTCCCAAAAATCTTGGCGTCATTTTTTAGTGAAAAATGGAAAGTATTGGCTATTTTTGGTTGAAAATGATCATTTTAGACCTCGACTTGGGGGTTCGCAAAATTGTCAAAATTATTCCTTTATTCCGCAATTTTTTGAAAATATGGACCCTTCTGCCCAGGTATGATCTTTTTATGCTTCTTTTGAACTAGAATTGAAAACATACCTTCACAAAATGGAACCAAGGTCACCTTAGCATAGTATGAGGTTTGAGTATAACAAATTCCTTCAATGGAACAGATGCAAATGTCATTACATTGATGATAAAAACCGTCAAGGACATATGCCAGCATATTATTATCATATGCTGTAGTAGGAATTGCAGCACTACTAGATTGATAAAAGAATTTTTTGCCCATTTCACATTCACACACATCTAAACTTGTGTTTTGGAGAAGCGAATAAATTTAGTCTGTATAAAAGGTGGTCGTGCTGCCGAACCCTAACTGCCGAACTCGAATAATGTACCTTTTCTTGGGGACATAGGTGAATATAAATAAATGAACCCCCTCCTCGCAAATTTTCGGCAAAAGTCAAAAATTTACTTATGGATCCCCATTATGATTTGGCAACTTTGGACCCATGCAAATTTTTTGAATAACGGACCCATATCTACATATGGTGGGAGAGGAGCTTAAATTTTTCGGATTGAAACAAATTTTTCAACAAAGGTGCATGTTAAAAGAAATTTTTTTAATCTTAGAATTGTTTGACCTCCCAATAAACTTACAAGATGGTTTTACAGACACTGGTGAATTTCCATTCAAGGTACCGTATTCAACTATCATTCCTGCCGTATTTTGAGGCGGTATACAATCTAAATACTTTGTGCTTATATACAAGTATCGAATTTGTTACCAGGTGCGATAAACTCAAAAAAGGATACGAAAAGTTGAATCATCAAAGTTAAACACAGAATATTCATTTTCAAAATAAAAAGACTTTAAAAATCGTTTATTCAGCTCTAGTGGTTTGTGTTTTGAATAAAACTTTGTTCAACATAAATGTACAAGAGGAGGGAGATTCCTAAGCCATGTATCGCTCCTCAACCGGAAATTTAAAGATTCATAGCGCATCAGGCGAATGAGCTCACTTGATGCGCTATGAATCTTTACATATACTCTATGCCGTTCTGATGCGTTATTAATCTTTTTAATATGCTTCATTGCTTTATAATCAAAATACTATTTTTATTGCTAAATTTATAGCTTTTTGTTAGATTTTTATAACTTTAAACCAGATTTTGGGGGAGGGCCGCCACTAATTCGTTCGGAAATTTTTGACTTCACTAATTTATCACTAATAACATCATTAATTGTGTTCAAACGCGTTCGGACACATCACTAATACGCGTTCGGACACATCACTAATAGGCGTTCGGACGAGCGTCCGAACGCCTATTAGTGATGTTTCCGAACGCAATTAGTGAAGTTATTAGTGAACTAAAGTCCGTTCGGGAGCCGTCTGAACGTATTAGTGGCGGCCCTGAGGGCCCAGAATCATAGCGCATCGGAGCAACGATTCCTAAGACCTTGTGCATATATGTTGTTCAATAATAAACTCTTTTTATGAAGACATGCTGTATTTGTATGAAAACTTTTTTGAATTATCGAGAAAAACATAAGTCCCAAAAATAAGTATTTCGAGAATTAGTCTCTTTGACGTGAAGTACTAACAAATGTTTATTTTTCCAATTTATAACCTATATTTGGAGTGGTTGGTAATTTTCCATGTATACTTTGTAACTTGGAATCAGAAGTCGACTACGAAGAGTGATACCAGTAGTGCTATAAAATTCGTAAAGTTTGTATATGATATATGAGTTTCCACTCATGATGGATTTTGCTCAAGATTTACACCTGTTTAAGGTTTAGGTAAAACGAGTGAAGCGCCACGGGCTCCGCTACGCTCACAGCGCACATCTTCAAGGTCATCTTCCAGCTATAAGAAAGTTAATATTTTTCATTATGACTTGTACATACGTTCGAGAAGAGAGAAAGTTTCATAATTCATCTTGCTAATCAATAAAAAATTTTGTATCATAACCAATATATCAAAAATAAAATGCTTTTCTCACTGCGCGGACATAGAGTCCTTTCCTGTGAATGTCATACTCATTGTCGCGGAGACAGAGTCCTTCCTTATGGGAGGCACACTGTCCCCGCGGACACATAGAATTTTTAGGTGCTCAATGTTTACTTACAATTCAAGATGAATGTAGAAATATCCCTTTTTTACCATTTTCTGTAACAGTAGGAGTGACTATATATATTATTTGTTGTCCTAAACCTCGGGATTAAGACTAAAATGTCTTACAAAGAACAGGCCGTTTTTGGGTTACAGTTGTCGTAGGGATACTTTCTAGTATTTAAAAATAAAAAAGTTCTTCGGATTCGTGTTCTCATGTTGAAATATCCAAGAATACAAACAATTAGCCGATTTGGAAAACTTTTTGAAGATTCGAATTTTTTACCCTAAGAAGTAAAAAAATCGAATTTTCAAAAAGATTTCCAAATCATTTGTTGTATTCTGGGGTTTTTTAACATGGATAACACTTAAGGCATTTTAGCTCTAATCCTGAGGTCTAGGACAAAAAATAACGCCAGATTCGTGTTCAGTGCCTAGAAAAAACTCAGGAATGTCGAAAATTTCGTAAACAATCCACTTTTATAGCCAAATATCAACATTTTAAAATAAGATTACATTTTTGAGACCTGAAAAGTCTGTACATTGACACGAAAACATCATTTATTCTCAAAAAGACCCATTGGATCGTATTCAGCATACATTCTTGCCTAATATTGAAAAAAAAATTTTTATGAAAATTTTCATTTTATGAAAATTTAAAAAATCGATTTTTCCGCAAAAAATTCAAAAAAGTTTGTGTATTACAACGAAGAGGTTGTAACAAATTCAAAATTTAAAACACAATTATCTCGAGAACTAAAACGATTCAGAACATGCCATAAAAACAAAAAATGCTCCATTTTTCATGATCTATCCGAATATATCATTTTTCATATGGTTGTAACTGACTGAACTGGTCCTTTAAGATGACGACGAAAATTAAGAAAAGTACTAGTTAAATGAAAGAAGTACATGTGTTCAACATAATACATCATTTTAGGTCCCGTAAGCCGTGGAAATAGAACCCAAACACAAAAGTAACAACCAAACCAACTATAATCATGAAAATTTGCTCTAAAAACAAAAGTTTGACTTGAAATATCTTGTGCAATCCATGTCATAGACACAAACAAGTCAAAAAGCACCCACAATAACAATAATATAAAACCTTAACGTAACAATAAATGTCTTCATTCTATCACGTTTTGAGGGCAAAAATAGAAAAAAAGCAGCCAAAATATACTCGGGGTGGTCGCGTGGCAGAGTTTCATAGAAACTCTAACATGATAAAAAAATAGAAGTTTGATGGAGGGAAGGGAAGAAAGGGGATGCANGGCAAAAATAGAAAAAAAGCAGCCAAAATATACTCGGGGTGGTCGCGTGGCAGAGTTTCATAGAAACTCTAACATGATAAAAAAATAGAAGTTTGATGGAGGGAAGGGAAGAAAGGGGATGCAATTGCAAAATGAAGTAGGGTGGTGTGATCTAACACACACAAAAGCTATTAAAAGAAGTATCGAATCAATAATGAAACTACAACTTTTGTACAAATGATAAATTTTTTCGGAAAAATTATTCTTCTCATTTACTTTTACACTTTTGTTAGTATAGTTTTTCCATGGGCTCTTGTCACAGTTCAACTTCGTCTTTTTCTCAAAGTGATGTTATTCAAACAAAAAATGGACTAATTCAAGGCAAATCTTTTACTTTTGATGGTGATAAAGAAGTTGCTGCTTATTTGGGGATTCCTTATGGCAAGCCACCAATTGGAGAGTTGAGATTTAAAGTAGGTCCGAACACACATGTCTAAAAGAGTCAGCTCCTCCTCCAACTGTAAA
>OZJO01009485.1:0-23475 GCA_900406225.1 Acrobeloides nanus
CCTACGGCAAGACCATTGGAGAGGTCAATTGATAGATTTCTAACCAGGATGTTTTCAGAAGGTCTGCCAAAAGTACGGCCGAACCAGTCATTGCCGGATTTTACAGCGATCGCATCATCGGCTAAAAAATTTTATCAAACAAGAGAAAGTGTGTGTATAGAAACATGTGTGATAAACAATAATTTTTTAACCTGAGAATGCGCACGATATTTTTCGAGTTTACCATGTTTTGATGTTTTTTTGGGTCAAAAATCGTAGGCTCCTGAGGAAATGGGGTTCTTACTTTTTCAAATCAACGCAAAAACTTATTTTCTCGCGTTTACAGGGGGTTTTATAACCGGGGAATCGATTGGTGAAGGTTTCATGGGCTAAAAAATTTTCCTGACCCACCTACCCAGGATTTTTCAAAAAAATCTTGCTAAAAATGAAAATTTTTGAAATTTTTTCGGATTTTAGCGGTTTCGATTGTAATACGGTTTAATATGGGTTTTCCATACGGGGAACATGAAGCCGAGGGATTTGAGCCGTTTCGGACCGAATCTAACCTAGTTTTGGCGGAAAAAATCCCTCTGGAAGGAATCGAGAAAACAAAATCGTGCAGGTACCCTCAACAAGTGGCGTAGAAAATTCAAAATAAGACAAACTTACACCAAAATCTAATCGATTGTGCCCCAAGTATTCCTCTAACGATCGCTTTTTAAATTAGGTCAAAAGACTTTAAGGATCCCGAGAAAAATCGTTTTAAGTGACTGGGAGAGGTCAAAAAACCTGTGCTAACATGTAAATCACTCACTCACCAGTAGTAATATAACTGTTTTCTACAGTAACATTTACACTGCAGTCAATATCAACTCCATCCGTATTCAAACCATATCCAGCTTGTCGAAATTGGTATGGCGGTGGAGAAAAAACTTTTAGGTTGGTTACATAAACGTTAGTAGTCCAAGCTAAATGCAGAGTCCAAAAAGGGCTATCTTTTAGTGTTATGTTGTTAATCACTATATCGGTCGAATATGTGGGCTGAACTAGTCGTGGCCTGAAATTATTAAGCTAGGGTAAACAAATATAACGTTTACCTTCCATATGGATGACATGGAGCAATGGTGTCATTGAGATCATTGTTAGTTGAGCAATTATACCATATCGGTCCATTCCCATTAATCACTCCTCCGCCAGTAATTGTGACATTGGTAGCGTTAAGAATATAGACAACAGGTTGTTTTGTAAGGAAGATTCCGGTTGTTATATTGCCATACCTTAAAGGGAACGTGTGAATCCTGTCTGTATCGGGTCAAAAAAATTTCTTGATTTTTTAGAACGAAATTACCCATTAGTGTTCACACATGTTCAGCGTCATAACGCGTATAGGGGGGGGGGGGCAAAAGTCCTCGCCTAAAGGACAAGAAGTCCTCGCCAAGAGGGTAAAAGTCTTGACATTGTCAAAAATGCTGAAAAGGTATTTTCTTGTCCAGAATTGTCGAAAAAACACGTTTTTAAAATGTCAAGACGTTTGCCCCTTAAGCGAGGACTTTTTGCCCCTTAGACGAGGATATACCGCCCCTTAACTAGGACTTTTGTCCCCCATCCCCTTGTATCATGACGCTGCATCATGATGCGTGTCATGACATGCGTCATGACGCTGAGCATGTGTGGACACTAAAGGGTGAGTTTCGTTCGAAAAAATCAAAAAATTTTATACGGACAGGATTCACACGCCCCCTTTAATCTGATTGATAGATCTATTACGCAGAAAAACATCATGACATTCCCGATGTTTCATATCCGAGTTCCATGACTAACAGCAAACGGAATAATTACACAGAAGTAGTGTATAATGTGGGGAGAGTATTGAATTGGGGAGTATGGGGAAGAGAGGGCGCGCTCTAAGGTAGCTATTTCTTAGGAACCAACCCCATACTACTCACCATGGAAGTTGTTGAATCACTTCATAATCACTAACATTAACACTAGCCATTATAGTACCCCTCACATCTAGGATTACATTGCTAGTAACATTAAAACACCCTGTTAGAAAAGTATTTCCAGCGTCAAAAACCACACGACCACCATTGGACTTGGCCGCTGCTGCTAGAGCCGCTCGAACTGCATTTGTATCACTAGCCTTCCCATCTCCTTTCGCCCCGTATTTTAATACATTATACTCCTGCGCACCAGTCTGCCAAGTAATCAAGGTTAAACATAGTAAAAATAAATTAAGCAGACAATTTGAGTTATTCATTACTACTAGGCAAAACTATTCACCTATAGACAAGATAGATTACTTACATGCTAATCCTTAATAGTAAAAAAATGCAAGTAGCTGGATTCTTATCAGGAACATCAAAAATCATGCGGAAGGCACGTGATCTTGAATAGCAATCAATTTATGGAATTTCTAGCTAAATCTAAATAAGAATAAAAGTTTTATAGAGTGGGCTTTGTCAAAAAGCACACATATCCGTTGGTTTTGACCTTGAAAAATCAATTGTTTAGAGCTTCAAACAATTTTAGAACTTCAAATTTCAACGTATATAGGGTATTTTTCGAGCGAAAAATACGAGCCCGAGCTTAATTTTGATCTATAAAATTCGCCAAGGGTACCTTTCCCTTACAAAACCCCAAAAATCGTTAGAACGATAGTGGCGAAAGTTATAGTGCCAACATTTCTTGCTAAAATTTCTTGCTAAACTTATCGGACTTGTTTGTTTATTATTATTTTTGTCTTTTTCACGTATTGTATACTTATTTTTATAGCTCCTGAAGCAGGCGTAGACGCCGAAACTGTTGAGAATAAAATTATACTATTATTCCACTCGCATCATCGAACTTGGTTTTCTACCAGCCGTTATACAAAGAGATTTGACTAAAAGCTTTTTTATGCGATTTTTCACTACTAGGTTTTTAGCACAGATTTCGATTTTAAAACATATTTGAGGTGGTTCTATAAGTCTCTATAGTGTCATAAATGGGACACCAAAACGGGTACTTTCACAAATTTAAAAAAGCGCTATTTTTGGATAGGTGTTGCATGGAAAGATGGTCAATGAGAAAAATGAGAACATACTTTTGGCCAAAAGCAACCGCATATCTGAGTAGATGGTGCACTCCCCTTGCAAACAAAAAAAGAATTTCCGTCCAAACCTCTCTCCTTGATTTTTAGAATTAAAAACAAAACAAAAAATCTAAAAATCGAGATTTTTCAGGTCCAAAGTTGTTTTCACGTTTTCTAAGTGTAGAGACGCAAACCGAACAAACTGTAAAATATGTTTGAAAGGTCTTGATCGAAGATAGTCCATAGCAAGCCCGTCAAGTCCGGCTACAAGCCCAAAGGCAGATTCCAACGCAACACCAAGCATTTTGCAAAGTTCTATTGCAATTTTATTAAGCTTTGTTATCTTTAAATTTTATTTTTAATTCTTGTTAAGTCAATAAAAAGTATTGTTTTTTGTTGTCAAACGTTGTAGAGTAAAAATGCCACAAAGTGGCTATAATTCAAAATTTAATTTACGAGAGGTTTACTACCTAGATCTAAGGTTTGGAGAAAACAGACTTTTTGGGCTGTTTAAACAGACAGCAATCTGTTTAAACAGACTTCAGTCTTTTTAAACAGACTGGATATGTTTAAACAGACTCTGGTTTATTTAAACAAGTTAATATTTTTCACGCTGAAAACATGATTTTGAGAATGCAACTTACCTTTTTCAGAAAAAATTACTCTGTTTCAATAATACTACTTTTCGAACTTAGCAATAACATCATTTTTTTACTGAAATATGATGTTATTGCTAATTTTGAAAAGTAGTATTATTGAAACAGCGTAATTTTTTTTCGATTTCCTGCCAGGGTGCGAAAAAAAGGGTAGTACCATCCACGGGTGGTGGTGGGTGATACCACCCGGGGTAGTGGGTGGTACCACCTTTTCGTCCCCTGCATAAAATTACCCCATTTTCAGATAAATATTCAGCAATTTGTTTCGTTAATGCGTCCGTTCATTTGGGATACCCTGTAATTGGAACGGTGTGCCAGCAATGATCGAGTTCAAAACAACTTGATTGTAAATCATACCAGTTTTTCAATTATCAACAATCTTACCGAGTAGACCGAAAAAATGGATAGTTTGGACAATGATAGCAATAAGGAAGTCTTTCCATAATACGTTGTAATAAAGAAGAGAGATCATAAAAACCAACTTTTTTGTTACGTGACAATTGTGATCAATTACATTAGGGGATTACAATACACTATATACAAATAACAGGTTTCAATTTTTTGGTTGGCGCCAGTGTTCGATACAATATTTTTTGCAAATATATTTTTAAAAAAGACATTCGACGGCATATGCTACGACTCGTACAATCAGGCCTGTCTAGCGCGTAGGCTCACCTACGACGACAAGCAGTGGCTCGACGGCCAATTGTTTAGAGCTTCAAACAATTTTAGACTTCAAATTTCAACGTATATAGGGTATTTTTCGAGCGAAAAATACGAGCCCGAGTTTAATTTTGATCAATAAAATTCATAATTTGCGATTTTTTAGCCAAAAATGAAATTTTTTGGCCAAAAATGTTAATTTAAAAATTCAATTTATTAAATTTCTGTAATAATTCTCAACATTAAATCACAATAAATTATTAAGCCACTGCTTGTTTCTCCGTTGAAATTTCTTGATTTGTTTCATTTATGCATGTAGATGCATCATCTTCCATAATCTCGGATTCATCAACTTCAGTTTCACAATTCAAGTCGATCTCGGAACCATCGATCTCATTCTTTGGTTTAGCTGCAAGTCTTAGCCTAGATTTGCTTTCGTCCGTCTCATCCTCGGGAACACAACTGAAGTCGTGATTGATCAAAGTTGTCAGCCACAGCATCATACTAAAATTCTATATTAAACTAACAAAACACAGTTTAAAAATTACCTATCATTATGGCATTCTGTCCTTAAGATTTCACTAATAATAAGTTCATCTCGTAATCGGCGGATATTTGCTTCTACCTCGTCACCCCAACGGTCCAGTAGTGCATGAGTTTTACCAAACTTCTTGTCATAGCGCTCATAATGTACTTGTTCCAATAAAAGGCCTAGTCCCGGGGCTTTTGGTATATCCATCTAAAAATACGAAAGTTATTGAATTCAACAACGTTTTTGGCGGGAAATTTTCAAGGATTGTCCCGCGAAAAAATAACCACGCAGGGATGCATACCGAGCCGGTCAAAAATCACCGGCTCGGCGAGCTCTACTATCAATGGCGTAACCAGAAAATTTCAGAAGGCACATTACCTTGGTCCCCAATGTGTTTCTTGTTTTTAAGTTGAAAATGCTAAGAAAATGAAATTTTTTATGAAAAAATAGCAGATTTTTTACATTTTTGTTGAAAAATAGGAAAATGTGTTTTTCGAAAATTTTCCAATATTTTGGGCAAAAACATGAGGGGGGCCAATGCAATTTTTTTCAAGTTTTTCAAAAATCAGTTTGGTCCCCCTATATCTTCGCGTCGACAAGCGCGAAAATTTGTTGTTAAAAATCGCTCTTTTTAAGCTGAAAATGCTCAGAAGATTTCGATTCTTGGTGAAAAACAAGTCAAATTTGGGGCTTTTTTTGTTGAAAATGGGAATTTTAGGACGATTTTTGGTGAAATCCTTGAGTTAAAATAAAAAACCAACGCCACTGGTGAAAATTTTTTGAAGAGAAATGCTTGTTTTTAAGCTGAAAATGAAATTTTTTGAGAAAAAAATATCAGATTTTTTACATATTTTTATTGAAAAAATGGAAAAATTTTGACAATTTTTGTGAAAAATCATAAAGGGAGATCACTAGGATTTTTGAAAAAATTTTCATTTTCCGAAAAAACTCGTTTTCATGTTTTGTCAATGCGCGCAATCGATTTCCGCATAAAGTTATCCCTAGAGAGGTCATTTCCAAATAAAAAAGCTAAAAAAATTTGTTGAAAAAAAATCACGTTAAGTCGCTAATCCTTAGTAGTACCAAATGTCCTAGAGCCAATTCCAGCTAGTATAGAGATAACTCACTCGTTGTTTTTCAAAAGACTTTTGTATTTCACTTTTATACGCAAGTCCACGAATCACAGCAATAGTCATCCCTAAAAAGATTGACAATTACTGGAAGACTTAGGTTTCAGGCTACGTTCAAGCATGTCAAAA
The DNA here is from genome assembly GCA_900406225.1 of Acrobeloides nanus. Taxonomy (NCBI): domain Eukaryota; kingdom Metazoa; phylum Nematoda; class Chromadorea; order Rhabditida; family Cephalobidae; genus Acrobeloides; species Acrobeloides nanus. Next base: position 6,163 of record OZJO01009485.1, read on the forward strand.
AATTTAACTTTGCCTGATTTTCAATAAAATCGTGTTTATTGAAACGATTGGTTATGAGGCATAAAATTTTATTAGTTTTTTTGCTTCTCGATCAATAAAATTTTATGCTTCATGACCAATCGTTTCAATAAACACAATTTTATTGAATATCAGGCAAAGTTAGACTTTTTTGACATGCTTGAACGCAGCCTCAAGCTTGCCTATCATTTTTCGAATCTGATGCATCATAAAGCTCTGGCCTTTGATATAGATGCTCATGAATTCCACATCAGTATTACGCACGGGGTCCTTGTATAAGAACGGCTTATCACATTTGAACGATATTATGTATCGCTTACAACTGTCGTCGCTATGTGCCCTTGAAATTGAAGATTGTAGTACAGGGTTTATAAAAAAATCGGAATTTGGGCGATTTTTTCGTGTTTTTCACCCGAAATTTTTTTTTCACAAATGACCCTATTAGGGCTAATTTTATACGAGGTATCGATTTGCGCATTCCTGAAGCTTGAAAACGCTTCCTTGATCCCTGATTCAAGAAAATAGGAGTTTGTATTGAAGCGAAAATCGAACATGTACTAATTTCCCTGAATCAGGGGAGCATTTTCAAGCTTTGAGAATTCGCACAAATTCCCCCGCATAAAATTACCCCCAAGAAGATGATTTTGAGGCAAGAAACCCAAAATTTTTCGATTTTCGTTTCAATACAAAACACCCATTTCCCTGAATCAGGGAAGTGTTTTTAAGCTTCGGGAACGCATGCAATCGATTCCCCGCATAAATTTACCCCCAGAAAATCATTTTCAGGCAGAAAATCTAAAAATTTTCGATTTTCGCTTCAATACACACTCTCTGATTCCCTGATTCAGGCTCATGGAAGCGTTGGAAATGCGCGCAATCGATACCTCGCATAAAATTGGCCCAAATAGAGTCTGAAAAATTTTTGAAAAAACTTTAGGAAAAATCGCCCAAGTTCCGATTTTTTTATACACCCTGTAAAAGTTTAGATCAAATTCTCTAGGCACAGATAACATACTTTTTAGAAGTATAATTGAAGAAATTATGCGTTCCTTTGAATATAGACAATACATCATCGATCTCTTTTAGTTTTTCTTCGGATATGCGATATGACGAATTGGTTAGCTATAAAACAATATTGTACTGTCTATAATAGTGATGCAAAGCAATGATGGCCCATTTTCGGTTTCCAAGAGCTGCAAAAAAATTTTTCAAAGCTAAAAATTCATCATTTTTTCGCCAAAAATCGTCATTTTCTGAGCATTTTCATCTTAAAAATTACAATTTTCCAAAAATTTTTACTTCAAGAAAGACCATGTATTTAAGTGAAAAGTCGTAAAAATGCGATTTTTGCGACTTTTCTTTCAATACATAGGTCTTGCCTGAATCAGGGAAGCGTTTTTTCACTTCGAAATTTTCAAATTCGGATTCCCTGCATTTTTTACCCCCTAGAGGTGTCATTTCTAGAATATTCAGAAAAATTTTTTCACGTAAGTGGTCCCCCTCCATTGTGTAGTAGCTCCCACCTTGTCTAATTCAGCAAAAGCAAAAGTTGGTAAAGTATAAGAATAGGTTCGAGAATCACACGACTTTTGTGAATGAAAAGTTGGCGTGGTGCGACGAAAGGCAAGAACTCGTATATCCTTTGGCAGATGTTCGTTTAACTTTTCTGGTCCATTGTCTACCAATTGATCGGAGTCATCTTTCAGTAATTTATCCACTAGTAATTGCACAGAACACACCTAAAAATACAAACAGCAAAATATTTGGAACTAGTTCACTAGTTGTGTCCCCACTTATCATGACCCAAAAGTCGAAATTTTTTCTTTAAGATCAACTGAAAAACTTCTATTAAGGGGTTTTTTAGTCGAGGAACACGTTGATGTTAATTTTGCGCTAAAAACTCAAAAAAATGCTGTAAAACTTAAAAATCTTGATAGCCCAGCATTTCGCGTTACCCGGGTTGCTTCAGGGAGGCAACGCTTCGAGGGACATTTTAGACATTTTTTCTAGATTTTCACGCAAAAATAACACCATCAACGTGTTTTTCGACTAAAAAACCCCTAAAAAGAAGTTTTCAAAAAATTTTTGACTTTTGGAATTTTTGACTTAAGTGGGACACAAATAGTGAACTAGCTCCAAATATTTTTCCTGACCAAGTTTTTAACAGCAAAAACTCCTCCTCCAGATGATGACTTAAAAAATACCTGTCTAACTGCTGAAACACCACGATCAGTTCTGGCTGCACGTTGAAAATAAATCTTCGATTGTTCCTTGCGTTCTTCTTCTGTAATAAGCCCCATTTTGTGCATAGCATTTAACAGGTGAAACTCTATTGTAGGCTGGTTCGGATTTTGTTGTATCTATAACAAATATGAAAAAATGATGAAATTCCTTACCTGCATTCCAAAATAATTTTTGCCTTGATACCCCAGAAGAATAGCATATTTGGTCAGCCTTTTTCGAGGAGTTTTTAATTGGATCTGGTCCAAAGCCACAGCACTCAATACTTGAGCCGCATTTAAAGAAGTTGTGCATTCAGCTTTTTCGATTTTACCACCATGGACACCTTCAACAGAACTAGATTCTTTTTCGAGGGCAGGTTTTACCATTTCAATAAAAGTTCGAACAAAACGTCGTAGCATAAACCTATAAAATTTAATTTTTTAAAATCCTAAAGCGTTATTTATAATTCCGTCGATAAACGACGGAAGTATAAATCCTGCCTGAGGCACAATTTATACTAGAAAAACGGTACCAACACCCTTATGTTTTTTGAAATCTTTTGGAAAAAATCGAAAAAAAACGTAAAAGGAAACCTTTATGTTGTAGTCTCTAGGAAAAAACTTGTAAAGATTATCGTAAGCAAACAATCTTCCCAATAAACATATGTATTAAAATAGTTATTCGATGGTATCGAACTTCTTTTGCTACTTGTGGAGAAGAAAACTATTTGGGGATGAAAATATTAGGGGGTTGTACCATAATTTTTCGGCTTTAACTATTTGCATATAATCTTCGGCGGTGTGATACTTGCGGACGGAACTTTTGCGGACGCGACTTTTATGTACGATACTTTTGTGGATTTATTCATATTGAGCTCCCTTAATTCATATTAAGGTCCCGTCCGCAAAAGTTCCGTCACATCGCCGAATCTTCTTATATAAAACGCGTAATGTCTGTTTGTGGGCGCGATGTGTGTGTTTCCGGACTAACTTTTGAAGGGTGCGATCCAATATAATTGGATCGTGCCTTCAAAAGTTAAAAACCTAGGGTCAAAATATGCGAATTTTCAAAATATGGCTCCAAATTGGCTAATTTTTTGTACTCTGGATTTTTGAGTACAATCAACTATCGATTTAGTGACACCCCTAGGAAGGGGTCAATAAATTGAATCGGAGGGAGGGTATCACCAGGGTGCGAAAAAGTAGGTGGTGGATGTTGAAGATGTTGACCACCCATGGATGTTGAAAAAATTCAATTTTTTTCAAAAATTTAAGAGAGTTTCTACAAGGATCGACCCGTGGAGACAACAATTTTCCAAAGTGTTCAGTTTTTTTGAAACCGGCATATACCCTAGGTTTTCGACCATGCTGAACACGATGGTGCAAAAATTTTGACCCCAAACCTTACTTGGAACCGAGATCTGGCTATATGGACCATTTTTCAGGTATTATNTTTTTTGTAACACACTATGGGGTCAAACTCAAAGCCATAAAAAGTTATGAAGCTATTTTCCAAATTTTTGGTCATTTTTTGAGGCACTAATTTGAGAAAAATCAATTTTTTTTTCGGCCACTAAAGCGAAAGCGTGGCCACTAAAAGCGGCATTTTATAGTACCACTTTAGAGCTTCCTAATGGTACCTTGCTTTGGTCATATGACTTTAGCCTGGTTGAGATATAACGTCTCAAAATTGTGTTGAAAATTCTTTAGATTAGCGAAAAATTCGAAAGAAATCGAAAGAAATCGAAAAGTTCGAAAAAAATTGAACCGAAAAACGCAAAAAAAATTTTTGGGACGATCCCTTGGGCGCCGAAGGCGCTCGGTCTCTCGGTTCTTTTCCCTTTATCGTAAAAATTTGTCAAATTTTGGAAGGAAAGGCGAATTTTCGAACAAAAATTGGTTCAAAAATGGTCTAAAAATCAACATTTTTCAGTGAAAGATCTTTCATCTACCTCTCTTTTGAGATTAGGTGAAAATTTTGCGTATCCCAAGTAAATATTATTTATTGAATGATCATAAAGATAGAGGTCAAAAGGCTGTTTTTTTATGTAGTTTTATCTTTTTTTTTAATGTAGTGTTATCTCTTATAAAGATTATCACGTATAAAAACTGAAGAATTCAATTCGAATAACATCACTTATACAAAACACAATTTTATTTTACAAAATACAATTTTCGTTTACACAAAACACAATTTTCGTATCTTATCAAAAATTCTTCAAATTCTGTACTTAACCCTCTCTTTCAGGCCAAGAAATTTATTCTTGTCTGAAAAAAGCATGTCATTTGTACTTTCTATATTTTCCTTTTTTCTAATCTTCCATTTTTCTATTGGGCTCTGCCCCGTAGGTTCAATCGAAGGAATCGATCCAACAGTCTGCTATATATTTCACGGTGCTCCAACAGATTTCACTTCTGCTCAAGCACAATGTGTTCAAGATGGAGGGAATTTGGCATCAATTCCTAATGCTTTTATAAATAGTTTTGTATCGAGTAAGGAGTTGGTTGTCTCAAAGCTTAAAAATCTGCCAAAAATGGAACCAAATTTGGCCCTCAAAATGGGGCTAAATTTTCATCCCGAAAATGAAGCTAAATTTGATCCCAAAAACGGGGCTAAATTTGATTCTAAAACGTGCTCAACTTAAACCGCTTTTTTAGAAACCGTCATGAATTTGTTAGCGGATTCAAATAATCCGACATGGATCGGTGGGACAACTAGCGGCAGTGGTTGGACTTGGACTGATGGAAGTCCTTTTTCGTACAGGGCGTGTCAAAATAACGTAACCACCTGAAATTTTCAATATTTGTAAATATTTTTTTGTGAAATTCATTGTGTGAAAAACTTTATTTCAATATTTTTCTGACTATATTTTTAGCGAAGCATGAAAGAGTTACGTCTAGCTAAACATGGTTTGAATTGTAGATGCTTTCACCGGCAGGTTGACGTGATTTCTTTTTTTTAAATTTTTGGCCTCAAGCGGGGTTTGAACCTTGAGGGACGCCTGAGACAAGGCCAGTACCACCGAATCATAGGACCCTTGGAGTAGCCGCTCCAAATTCTACTCTAGTCGTAACGAATAAAATATTTTCCGGAGCTCAGATTTAACACCGTTTACAATAACAGCCCATCACACTTACGGTCTTTTTCCTTTCTCTAACAGACCTATCTTCGGTGGTTCCAGTTTCTTCATGACGCTTAATAGCCTTTATAACGGTACAACATGAAATTCCAAGAAGTCTTGCGACTTCTCTTTTAGCTATTCCTCTTTGGTGCATCCTAATGCTAGCTGGACATAACTCTTTCATGTTTTGCTAAAAATATAGTCAAAAAAATATTGAAATAAAATTTTGACAACGAACTTCACAAAAGATTTGCAAAAATTGAAAATTTCAAGTGGTTACGTTATTTTAACACACCCTGTTTACCGGCTGGGCTCCAGGTTCTAGTTGAAGTTGTGACTGCTCGAAATTTCGTGTTTAGGTCAACCAGCTAATGGATACTGCATTACCATAACTCCATGGATGATCTCTTCAAATTGGTGGACGAAAGAATGCAAGACAAAGTTGCCCTACGTCTGTGAAGTTCCTGCTCTAGAAGATTCGTGTCAGGCATGTCTATCATCAACAAAATCTTCAGTTAATCAAGGTTCATGCAACCTGGGTTACACATACTCTTCAAAAACGAACTATTGTTACAATGTGAGTCTGAAAAAATTAACAACCTAGGAAAATTTAACCCTATTTTGAAGTCAAAATTGGCCCGAGTTTTGGGGCCAAGTTTATCCCCATTTTGGGGAACATTTAGATACTTATGCACTATCCCCCCAAGCTGAAAAAAAGGCTTAAGCTTTGGTTTATGCTTAGAGTTAGGCTTTGGTTAGGCCTAAGGCTTAGGTTAAGGTTTAGGCCTAGGCTTAGCCTAAGGTTTTTTAGGCCTGAAACTTTCTTCAGCTTGGGGGGGGGGGATTCTGACAAATTTATGCAGCATCCCCCCCCCCTAGGGGAAGGATATAAACATTTCTTCGTCTGAAATCTCATTTTTTAGTTTGTATACTCGTATGTGGGATTTGATGCAGCCGAAGACTATTGTGTAACCCAGGGCGGCCATTTAGCTTCGATTAATTCGGCTAAAGAAAATGAATTTGTCGATGGTATTTTTTAAACTAAATTCAAGAAACATCATTTTAGCTTTTCTTCTCAATCATACAAGCTCCTATCAAGCTGCCTGGATAGGCTTACGAGACTATAGTAAGGAAAATATTAACTGTAATAATGACCCCATCTAGAAGGTTTTTATCCCTAAAAGATGGGGCTATATTTGACCCATAGAAGGGACCTAAACTGACCCCAGAATCGGGCCAAAATATCCCCCAAGACATGACAATATTTGACCCCAAATGAGGATGAATTTATCCCCAGAAAGGGGCTTTATAACGGAAATTTACTGTAATTTCTATACCACCTTTTTATAGCCAGTAATTTCTCACTTCCTTATTGGAAATGGACAGATGGCACAAAAATGAGCTATACCAACTGGTATCCGGGAGAGCCGGTCACGTATGGAGTCAAAGACTTTGGACCGTGCGGGTCTATGGTCTCCAGTGGATCACCATACAACAACGGAAACAGTTATTGGGACAACGGAAATGGCGATTGCTTTTCCCAACGCAATTTTATTTGTAAACAAAAGCCTGTTTCTAGTGGATGCCTTTTGTGATTTTGAAATATTTATAAAAAAGCTAATAAAGCATGTTGATAATTTGAAATTGGGCAAAAGTTTTCGGACCCGATCGAGACTCGAACTCGGACCTTCTGGCTACCGTCCAAGTGCACTACGATTGTGCTATCGAGAACTTCAACTGATGCCCGTTAATTTCTGTTGAGAAAGCATGTTGTTTTTAAGAAATCAATTAGGGATTTACTATAAAAAATTGAGTTCTCGTTTATTTCTGTAATTTTATTTCAGCGTATTTACCTTGTTATTTATTTGAAGTATAAGAAGTTGCGTGAAGCTTTCGCTATGCCCTAATCTTAAACGATTTGAACCGCCTTCGTTAATATTAAAGGATTTGAACAGAATTAATATTAAAAGGTTTGAACAGATTCGTTACATATTTCTTCACTTTGATGTGTAAGCTCGTTGATCTTTACCGTATACTAGCTCGAAAAGCGCCTCTCAGCACTTTTCTTTCATCTGTTAATTGAAGTTGCGACACTTACAGCTGCAGTATACAGTCAACAGCTTGACCGATTGGCTGAAGCCGTACAAAGAGGCCTCAAAAGACAAAGATCATAATCCAACATGACAACGCCAGGCCTCATGTCGCAAAGTTGGCCAAGACGAAACTTCAGGAGCTTGGTTGGGAAGTTCTGCCTCATCCAGCTTATAGCCCAGATCTTGCACCATCGGACTACCACCTTTTCCAGAATTTGCAGTCAAATCTGGAAGAGTTGCATTTCGAAAATGATGAAGATGCAAAAAAATGGCTTCGAACCTATTTTGACCAAAAACCCCTTATTTTCTTTGACAGAGGAATTCGAAGGTTACATACTAAATGAGCACAAGTAATACTAAATAATGGTGAATATCTGACTTAATTTTGATTTACTTTTATTGAATAAAATTTAAGTTGAAAATCCGGAAAAGACTTTTCCGCTAACCCAATATTATACATTATATGTATACGACAAATCGGACCAAGTCCGCCATAAATTATTTACAAACATTAAAAACGGAATGAATCATTATATGTTCATAGCCGAAGGGGTGAAACAAACACAAAATTACAAAGCCAGTGGCCTGCACGCATTTTTAACGCAATCCCCTGCCATTTGGTGTTTGAGCTTTTGCCTGGACTTTGACTGTTTTAGGGTGCATTTTCTTAAACACAAGTTTTATGAATCGGTTACGAAACTAAAATTTGTCAATTAAAAAAATAAAACAATGTAAAATTAACCTCTTTGTTGATTGTTATGTAAATGATGGCGTTAGCAGAACAATGGCAGATTAGAGTGAACTCTATTAAAGAAAACAGTTCAAGTTCGCTAGGTGGAATTATCAAAGGAAAGATGTAGAAACTTATCCAAGTAACTAAAAATTTTCTGATTTTTAAGAGATGATATCTCGAAACTTCGAGAAAAAATCGATCAAAAATGGGCACTATAACTTTCGCCACAAATCTCGCCACTACAACTTTCGCCATGTAACTTTCGCCACTTTCGTGTCAATAAATATATTAATTTCGACTAATTGAGTTGTCTGATTTGCAATAAATATGTATATTGACACGAACGTGACGAAAGTTGCTGTGGCGAACATGAAACGGGTTGAAAATAGGTTGAAGATTATGTACTTTTAACTTTTGTTAAAAAATAAAAGAAATTGATAGCAGTAGAACAATTCCTTTAATATTTGCTGAATTAGAAAAAGGACTTCAAATTCGTGTCGACCCCAAAAACGGGGTATGTTATGTCTTAAAATATTTTTGAACAACTTTTTTACTACAGCCACTTTTGATCGATTTTTTTCGAAATTTCGAGATATCGTCTCTTAATTTTTTAACCTACATATACCAAATCCTGATATTGCTGCAAAGTGTATAGCATGTTTGATTTCTTTTAAACGTCTTCGGCTGGCCTCTGTTTGAGATAAATTTTTCATATTCTTATTATGGTGTATTACATATACAAGAATCTAATTTTTTCAATCCTATGTTTTGGAGACAAATTTATGGCTTACAGTGGCATAGCAAAAAATAACTATCAACGAAGTCACTAGGTTTGATGGAAGTGCAATGAAATGCGCAACATAGTTGTAATCTACATAGTCCAAGAAAGCATAACTATAGTACGTATAAGAAAAGTATGGTCTAAAAGTTACACAAATAAACAGTTTAGAGCTGTCCCTGGAAGTTGGGGTAAAGTTGCATCCATGTGGTGGATGTTTAGTGGTCTAAGGCGCTGGTTTCGGCCAGTTCCCGAGAGCCCTAGGTCGAGCCACAACGAAGACTTGGCTAATTCTCCAGAGTTTGATACACTTTGTAACCATATGACGACTAGGAGGAGATTTCTCCACTTCAGTTCTTTCGTTCGCTCTCAAGAGCTAGCTCAACTCGGGTTGGTACTGCCACGTTCCGAGCTCAACTCGGATTGGTCTGTTTTAATATAGTAAACAATGCTGAAGGGCTGTGTTTTTGATTGATGGACAACTCCCTTGGTTAAAAATCCAGACTTACGTGCAACATGGAATGACGAAAACTATATTGAAAGACACAACAAATCCTATAGCAAAGACAAGAATGGCTATGCTAGCTTTAGCTGTCCGACCAATTTTGTCCGCTGACGTATAAAAAACTACCATTATTAGCCTAGGAGCGTTTCATAAAGTTATTAACGGGAGCTTATCGAAATACCTGTCTATAGCAATAAGGGATTGAATATACAGTTCACCGTACCATTCGCCAACATATAAACAGGCTAGAATTTGTGTCCAAATAGTCTTGGGCCCACCTGGGAATAGGACATCCTAAAACATGAGCGCTGTCAAGGATGGATAACCACAACAGTTTATTTTCTAGAATGACCACAATTTGGGGGAGAAGTTCATCTAGATGCCCACCTAATCCAAAATAATTTTTTTGAAAAATCCTAGGGTAGAGATTTTTCGAAAAAAGGAGTCAGAAAAAATTTTTTCAGCCCCTGAAACCATCGCCTATCGATTCCCCGGTTATAGACGAGCTCAAGGGCGCAATTAAAAAAGCTAGTAGACTTGGTCTTGGTGTTCGCTTGTGCTTGACACCGCGAGTTATGGGTTAGATTGGAGCGTATTTTACCTGTGCAATCGAGCTCGGACCGAGGTAAAAAGTAGACAAGGCCATTTGAAGAGCATCTCCTGCAATGTTTGCAAACGCAAAAATATATATGCTACTCTCAGAAGGCTTCAAAAATCCACCCTTCCAAATAACTATCAGCACGAGAACATTGAGAAGAAAAGAAGTGCCAGCAAATAGGCTTATCAACGATCCAACAACAATTGATCTAGTAGTAAACGCCATACGTGGCACATAACACCTCTGCAATTATACAACAAAAATTTAGTAATAAGATTGTTGCGTAAGTTCATGAACATTCGACTTTGAAATCTATGACTTTTTGTGCTTAATGATATATCTAAACCATGCAATTAATCCTTTTCACACATGTGTTACAAATGTTGAAAAAATCATGTGGCATGATGTTAAGTCAAGCATTAGACATGTTGAAGTTACTTTTTATTCCAAAGTCACAAATTCAAAATCATCGTTTCTATATAGAAGGTCGTCCAGTGCCATTATAAGCTACTAGATAGCTTTAAATGAGTGTTTGTTAGGTTTTGGTACACACAAAATCACTGTAGTCATTAGCTCTTCTTTTGCATGCATCTGAAATATGATTATCTAAAAATCGATTAAAAAGGCGACAGATATATATGGAAATCCAACAAAACAACGAATCGATTTTCTTTTTTTTAAGCCATAGAAATTATAGATTGACATCTGGAGAATTAAAATCCATAATACTTTTTTCCGACTTTTTTCATGAGATTTTAGCCCCCAGAAGCATCATACTCCAAAAATCCCGAGTTTTCAAAAAAAATGGCAATTTCTCAAATATGAATTCAAAAAGATTTGTTTTCGTCTCAGAAGTAGTGCCATCTGCTTTTGAACTAGGCAAAAAATATCGAATCTTTTATAATATATTTTTGTAAGTTCTGTGTGTGTGCAGCCTGTATCTTGAAAAACGACGAAAATTTTTTTGAGAAAAGCTTGTTTTTAAGCTAAAAATGCTCAGGGCTCTATTACACTTTAGGAGTCCAATCAGCCTTTAGGAGTCCAATTAACTTTTAAGAGCCCAACATTTATTTCTTATTAGGCCTAGCTAGGCCTAGACCTAAGGCCTAGACTTAGGCCTAAGCCTAATAAAACTAGATTTGGACTCTTAAAAAAATTATGGGACTCTTAAAATTTGATTGGACTCTTTAAAAAAGTATTGGACTCTTAAAAGTTGATTGGACTCCTAAAGTGTAATAGAGCCATGCTCAGAAATAGGGACCGTCATGTACAAGGTGTTTCAGCGAATTAGCGAGATTTAAAAATTCAATCTTTTGATAAAAAAGAGATTTAATGCGGATTTTTGCAAAATGCTTAGAAACCGTGGGGTTTTCATGCCCATTCAAAAAAATTTTAAAATTTGATTTTATGGCAAAAACATTTGGTCGCAGGTGGGATTCGAACTTGCATGTCATAGTCAAAACCGTGAACACTACCACTTAGCCATGGTGAAAAGCTGTTTGGAAAAAACTTTTTACATTATATCCTATCAATTTAAAAAAAGATACAGTGGATTCTCGATAGTACGGTTCCCCAAAATCAAAATTTCAAAAAGATCACTAATGTGCCACTAATAGCATCACTAATTCGTTCCGACATGTTCCGATACATTCCGAAACGATTACTAATAGGCCGTTCCGACACGCGAATTCCGAGTTCCGACGTCGGAACGTGTCGAAACACGTTGGAACGCACGGCACAGCAAAGTGTGCAAAAAATGGAAACTCGCGGAAACCGGTCGGAATCGTTTTATTTCGCTTCAAAACACTCTATTATACCTTTTTTGAGCCAAAATAAAGGTGTGCATTCGCGTTTCGTTGAGTGGTAATGTATCCCTTTCCATACGACTGATTTAAAAAAAATTTGGGCAAAAAATATTGCCGCAAGCGGGATTCGAACCCGAGACCTTCGGCACCAAAACTAGATGCGTTACACTGCGCCATGCCGTCAAGTAAATTGAGGGAATTATTAAAAATACGTCAACTTCAAAAATTTATATCTTTTGAAGGCAAAATCCAATTTTCATAATTTTGGCCTTAAGAGACGATATCTCGAACATTCGAACCTAGGTGGTGGTAGTGTTAAACGGCTGAATGCGCGTATCAAGTTGAGTTTATAAAGTGAGATTAACGCATAGGAAAGTTTTTAAAAGTCATTTCGAGTCAAAATTAGAAAAAGTTGAAAATTTTTGAAAAAATTGATTTTTCCATCGACCCTCCCCCTTCATCCCATGGATGGACCCCAAAAAATCAATTTTTTCAAAAATTTTCAACTTTTTTTAAAAACTATTAGAAAATGTTCGGCATAGCCAAAAACGATGGAAAATGTCGAAATTTCGACGAAAGAAGTCAAATAAAGGTGTTTTTGGAGACCCTTGATTTCAATGAAAACGCTATTTTTGGCATAAAACCCCCGGATCTCGACAATCCCAGCCTATTCGCAGCTAATTCGAAAAACATATTCTTATATTTTTTTATTCAAAGCCATTTTACATAAAAATTATGAAAATCCGGGACTGACACTTCTATACCATTTCTTGTAAATCTGTTTAAACAGACTGGAGTCTGTTTGAATAGACTTTCCAGAAAACATCACTAAACCACTTAAATAATCGAATCAAACAGTAAAAAACAGCTTTTCCGCTTCGAAATGTGCTTTTCAAACTTTCCAATCGAATTTCCTCTTTTAAAAATTCCTATAACCTTTTTGAATGTCTTATGCTCTTTTTGCCGATGGTGCATTTTTTAATTATTTATCTATCAAATCAATAAAATTGTAAATATGATCAATGTTAAGGATGAAAAAATAGAACCGGGGCCGACGCTCTCGGATTCCCCGAAGGTGACTCCAAGAAGGCACTCCTTAAAACTTTTTATTTGCTTTATATATTTTTTGGAAAATACCATAAACCGTTTCAATAAATAGCATTTTATTGAATCAGGCAACGTTGCCTGATACAAAAAATTTAGGCAAAAACTTTTTGCCGGAGCTGAGAGTCGAATGCGGCTCCATTGTGTCGCAATGCCCGACGCCTACGCAACTGCACCACGGAGGTATATTTTTTACTATCAACAAACTTTGACCTTATTTTAAAGGTCAAATTTGGAAAAAATTTTTTTTTGAGGTACCCCCACAAAAGTGGTGTCAAATCGTCTTCTCTCAGTTTTAGCACTGCCTGTTTAAATCACTCGTTCTTCCCGAGAGCGTCTGCATAAACAAACGTTTATATTAGAAGGATAATATTATTGCTGCTTAATAACATTAAAATACCAATCCTCTTTTGTCTCTCTATATTTATGAACAATTCTCAAACACCATCCATCCTTTCGAGTTATTAGATAATTGAAACGAACTTCATCGCGGCTAGGATTGTTTTGATTCTCGCAGTCATGGATATTGCCAGATATGCTGTTTGAATATGGCTGAAGGGCATTTGGCCATTCATCAAAATGTCCTGAGAAATGAAAACATATTTCTTGAAAGATTTTTTCGGGATATGGAGCTTCTTTAAAGCCCTAAATTAAATTAGAATGAATTCAATCAAAACATGTCATAATATATAGTATCATCTAGTGATGTTTCGAAAGTCTACCCCTAAATTTTGATTTTGACCACACACACGGCTGACTAAACTGAAAAAAAGTGGGGACAGGTGGAAAACAGCTGTAAAACGAGGGGGATTCCGAAATATATCGATTTCGATGTCGAGATTTCGGATTTCAAAAAATTGAAATATTGAGTTGATCAGGCTGCTCGGTAAATGTCTCGAGCTAGTCGAGACGTTAAATGTCTCGAATTAGAAATTGTTATTCAAAATTGTTGAAGTTTCGATTCCGATTTTGAGCCCGATTTCGATTTCGCGAAATTTAAAAGTCGAAATTTCGATTCTGATTTCAACAGAACCGATTTCGTTTCAGCAGTACAATTAACTAACCTCCAAAAATTTTATCATAAAATTTTGACCGGTACTCCTTGCCTTTGTCACCAAACAAATTTTCTCTCTGTTAGAAAAAGCATCTGGTCAAAGATCAAACTAAGATAGTTTTCGACTCCAAAACCAACTGGATAAAAAATAATTTTCTTAACAAATGAATCTGGTATGCGGATGACTTCAAGATTTTGTAAAATGTATCTTGTATCAAAGGATGATGCACGTAAAATTAATTTGGAACAGTTGAAGAGGTTAGTCAAAATTGCATGGTTCCAACGAAATAAATTAGGCCACAAATATGCATTTTTGACTATTATCGTTTTTGCTATAATGAATCCTCCATTTTGAAATGCAAGATCTTTTGCTGCCTAAATTTTGTATATTTTTTTAATGCTTTTTATAAAATGTACCTTCATAATCAGCGGATCTTCTAAACATTCGAAAGTGATTTCTTTAAAGCAGACATTTTTACACGAATCGATAATAGCTTTGTCCGTCATACAAAACATACATTTTAACTTGGAGTCCATTTTAACTTGGAACTTGATATGAATTGACTTTGTAAGGCGGATTATAATGGTAGAAAAATTAAGAAAAATTAGTGGGAAAGTTCTTTCTCCTTGTTCAATAAAAGACTTCCACGAACGAGAAACTTCTTTGAACTTATAGAGAAGATCTCCTTGGATATGTTGAAAAATGTCAGCAATCATTTCATTTGGAATACCTCGAATCAAAGTCATCCTAAATTTGATACAGAAAAATGGTGTGAATAGCATTCCAAAAGTGATATTAGTCAGAAGAATCTTGCAGTGAATATTCAATGTAAAATCACCATTTTTATACTAAAAGATAAATCAAGAAATGAAATTTTTTTTGAATTGACAATAAACGGTTTTTTTGCAGATTTTAAGCAACGCCTATGGCATATTACAAACCAAATGTCATGATTTAAGATGCGTTATCTCTGAGAATCGAGTTCTATGGAGATGGATATCGTTTTTTAAAAACATCAAAAAATGACCATTTTCCAAGAATAAAATAACCATCTCGGTCGATAGTTATCAAAAAGCCAAACCCAATATACCAACATTAGCCTATCTCAGATTTCTTTGGTTTTGATATACAGGGTGGCCAAAAAAAACCGCACTTTTGCGATTTTTCGAGCAATTTTTTGCCAAAAAAATTTTTTTCAAAATGACCCTGTGGGGGGAGGGTTTTCTATGCGAGGAATTGTTTGCGCGAATTAAAAAATCTTCAAAATGCTTCCTTGACCATAAAATCGATAAAAAAAAACCAGAATTTTTCATTTTGTTCAAATTTTTAACGATTTCATGGTCAAGGAAGCGTTTTGAAGATTTTTTAATGCGCGCAAACGATTCCTCGCATAGAAAAGCCCTCATAGGGTCATTTGAAAAAAAATTTTTTGGCAAAAAATTGCTCGAAAAATCGCAAAAGTGCGGTTTTTTTGGCCACCCTGTAGAAATAACAAGCATACATTCCCATTTAATATATGTAAAAATCAAATTTGCCCGGCAACTGTTCACTGAGACATGCTTCTAACACTGAATTTCTGGGCCTCCTCAAGAGAGAGGTTCGCCCACTAAAACCGGCTCCAAAAATTTCTATAAAACCTTGGGCGAATGTAAGTACATACTGATAAAGCGCAAATTTGGCCCGTAATATGCAGAATACCGCATGTAAAAGCTTTAAGGGTAAAAAGTTGTGACATTAACAATTTTAGAAGCCATTTTAGCGCGACCTCCTATCTTGGTGAAGCATTATGGAACAATTTTTCAATGAAAAAAAAAATCAATTTTGTGTTATTTTTGAACAAAAAAGATTTGTTGAGCACCGTTGGAAGAGAGTACCAGTACCAAGGTAAAATATGCAAACGGTACCGGTAACATACTTTTGGTACCGTATGGATACGGTATCGCACATCAAATAACACAAAATTGATTTTTTAGTGTGAAATTAAATACCTTTTGCGACGTTGGGGTCCTGGACCCATGAGGTTCCGGACCCGGGACCCCAGGGGGTCCGAACCTCATGAGTCCCGGACTTGGGACCCCAAATGGGTCTCGGACCCATTTCCGGACTATGTCGAGGAATCGATCGCGCACAATCCCGATTCCTGAAAATGCTTCCATGACCCTGATTCAGGAAAAGTTGGATTTTTGAAGCGAATATGATCATTTTTTCAGGGTCAGAGAAGCATTTCGCGCTTCGAGAATGCGCGAATCGATTCCCTGCATAAACTTACCCCTATAGATAGAGACCAGCACGTGACAGTTTTTTGATGATTTTTTTCGAAATTGCTAAAAATGTCCAAAATGTGTGTAGAAACAACTTGAATTGAAATCGTTAGTAAAAGTTTATGTAAAAAATCAAGAGAAATAAAAACATGTGGTAAATTCAATGTCACAATCGCAATTAAAGCAGTTTAATGCTACAAACTTGTACAATTTTGTCAAGGATTTAGACTAGACTCATATGGGACCGGGAATCCCGGTTTTTTCCGGTCCCGAAGTCGGGACCGCAATCCTGGTTGGGATTCTGGACTAAAAAATATTCATAAAAATGACTTGGCAAAAATATGATGAATTTTGGTGAAAAAATAAAAATTTTTTGACTTTTTAGTAAAATATTTGGTAAGTTTTGGGCACCAAACAACCGTTAGTAAGGTTTTTTCGAAAATTTTTGGAAAAAAACATAAGGGGTCATTATGTTTTTGGGGTCCCCGAAATTACCTCTCATAGAAAAAATCTAGACTACGGTGATGTTTGTCCTAGTGCCAAATTTTGGTCACTTAGGTAAAAAATCATAATGGGGACCATTAAGTTTTTTGGAAAAAATTTTTTCAAAAAATCCCCAAAAACCCCGGTCCTGGCTGAAAATTCTAGTCTCGGTCCCGACTTTGCCAGTCCCGACAAATCCCGTCCTGTAATACTCTAGTTTAGACAATGTTAAGGCAAATAAACTGGGGGACCGAGCGCTATCGCGCTCGGAGAGGAGATTTTCCGATCTTCGAGCGCCTTGAACGAGATCTCCGCCCTGATCCGATTTCTTCCTAGTGCTTCCAAGCTCTTCTGAGTGCTTACGAGTTCTTCTGAGCGCTTCCGAGTGTCTCTGAGTGCTTTAGAGCGCCTCCGAGCGTTTCTAAGTGCCTACGAGTGTTTCCGAGCTCTTCCGAGTTCTTCCGAGTACCTCTGAGTTCTTCCGATTGCTTCCGAGCTCTTTCGAGTGCTTATGAGTTCTTCCAAGAGCCTCCAGG
>OZJO01009490.1:0-20376 GCA_900406225.1 Acrobeloides nanus
GTTTTTTAATAGAACCGGTACAACTCCTATACCAAGGTCACCGTCTATAAGGTAAAAATTTTTTGGGTATCGACATCGTTTCATAACGAGATACCAAAAAGCTTGGCTCGCATAGCCTAATGGCTAGGGCGCTGATCACCCATTTTATTGGTTCGAGTTCGATCCCACTATGGTCGAATTTTTTATTTTAGCGCTTCAATAAAAAGTTGTACAAACAAAACATGAAAAATTTTGGAGCTCTTACCCTGGGGAGACGGAATCAACAGGGTTTCAAAAATGATACTCTTTTGAAGTAATTTTATGGAAAAATATTCTCTAAAGGCTTAGGCCTAGGCTTAGGCTTAGGCTTAGGCTTAAGCTTAGGCTTAAACTTAGGCTTAAGCTTCGGCTTAACATTAGGCTTGGGCTTAGGCTTAGGCTAGGACTTAGGCTTATGCTTAGGCTTATGCTAAGGCTTATGCTAAGGCTTAGGCTTAGACTTAGGCTTATGTTTAAACTTAGGCCAGACTTCCCCAGAACTAAATACTATTTACGTGCCTGCCGTTGCCATTGCCACTTGACTAGCGAGTACCATCTTTTTTGGGATTTCATACAAAACAAACTATAACAAAATTTATGGACCATTCTGGTCGGAAAAATTTGCCATTTTTGTTGATATTTGGAAAGTTCATGAAAATGGAGCATTTTTTGTTTTTACAGTCAATTCTGAATCGCTACTGTTGTCGAGATGAATGAATGTAATGTTGGTAATTTGAAATTTTGTGTGTTACAACGAAAACATGCACTTGAATCGTCGTCCGGGTTGTACAAATTTCTGGAAATGGTAATGGAAACTATCAGGAATAAGTGCATGCTTTCGTTGTAATACACAGAATTTCGAATTTCGCCAACTCATATGCATTTATCTCGACAACGATAGCGATTCAGAATTTACCGTAAAAACAAAAAATGCGCCATTTTTCATGGGCTTTCCGAATATCGACAAAATGCCATCTTTTTTCATCAAACTGGTTCTTTAAGGCCTGATCAAAGTAGTTTCTCAATGCCTGGGCCGAGCACAATGGGAAATTCATTTCCAACTCACATCCAGCAACAAATGATATTTGCTTCTAGTCAAATGGAACAAGTACAAGCAACTTCATATGTTAGCAACAATGTCTCTATGTTAGACCAAAGTAAGTTATAGAAAATTCCCGGTAGAGGAAAAAGTCAACTAGGGGTTCGATTCCACCTTGCACCCCAATAGATTTTGCAGGATCCAGTGATCGATTGAGATCACAACATCTATATTAAAAATTTTTCTGGAAATGATTCCTTTATGGGTAAAAACATGCGGGGAATCCGAATTTGACATTTTCGAAGAGAAAAAACGCTTCCCTGATTCAGGGAAGGCATATTGTGTATTGAAGCGAAAAGTTGCAAAAATGCGATTTTTGCCTCAAAACGGCCCCTTTTGGATAAAAATGTACGTATGATCTTTTGCAACAATTATATTTAGATATTCCAAATTGGGATGGCCAATTTTTACATACAGAATATCAGAGCACTATGTATAGCACACACCCAATACAGCCTAATCTCATACCACAGTCATTTCAAGACCCAAATCTGCCGATGATGAATGCACCTAATTTACCTCAAACTCAACCGATTTCAACAATGTATCAGGCAACAAAAAATTTCGGTGTAGAAACAAGTAGCAAAGCAGATAGAGTTTTTGTAAGCGCAGAAGCAAATCGTCATGTTCCAAGTGCAGCGCATATAGAAATATCAAATTTCGATGAAATACCACCTCAACAATTCTATGAAAACGTTCCGATCTCAAACACAGTGCCTATAGAAACATCAGATTTTTCTGGAGGAACATCCCAAACAGAATTTATAAATGACCCTTATGTTAATTTTAAGTACATTTCAGAAGCAAATACTCAAACAGGTACTACAGGATGAGCCAAAAAAGCGGCTTTTTTATTTTTTGGGACCCGGAAATTTATTTTTCTAAAAATGATCTTAGGCTAACAAAGTAAGGCTTAGACTTAGGCTAAGGTTTAGGCTAAGGCTTAGGCTAAGGCTTAGGCTAAGGCTTAGGCTTAGGCTAAGGCTAAGGCTTATGCTTAGGCTAAGGCTTAGGCTAAGGCTAAGGCTAAGGCTTAGGCTTAGGCTTAGACTTAGGCTAAGGCCTAGACCTGGGCTTAGAGTTAGTCTTAGGCTTAAATTTAGAAAACCAGAAAAAACTTGACCTTGATTAAAATTTTTTTCTAAAAATGATCCCCCTAGGGGTAATTTTATGAGGAAAATCGAATCGATTGCGCGCATTATCGGAGCGTGAAAAACCTTGAAAACCCTTCTCTGATCATTTTCGCTTCAATACAATCATCTCTTCCCTGAATCAGGGTCAAGGAAGCGTTTTCATGTTCGTTAATGCGCGAAATCGATTGCTCGCATAAAATTACCTCTTATAGGCCATTTCTAATAAAAAAATTTTCCGGTCCCAAAAAATTTTTTCGGACCCCAAAAATCACAAAAATGCACTTTTTTACTCATTCTGTAAAATTTAGTGACAACGGTAGCAACATATCCTTTCGCCGCACTACCAGAAATGAAATCCCCTGAAGTCCAAATCCGTACTAATGAAATATTTGACGAGTTATACAAAGAGTTTAAATGTGATCTACTTGTTCTTACTCAACAGTTTCAGAATTCTTTCAAGTATGTCAACTCTGTTCCATGGCGAGCGATTAAAAAAACTGGGTGCGCATGGCCGAATGGTTAAGGCGCTGGTCATTCATTTATTAACACGAGTTCGATCCTACCAATGTCGGCATTTCTATTTTAACGAATCATAAGAGTTGTAAAGCAAACCCCAATGAAAATTACATAAAAAATTTTGCCTATCATTAGTTATTTTGTTAAAATGTTAAATTTTTTTCAAGAATCTAGCCATGCTAACTTTCGCCACTTTCGTGTCAATAAATATATTAATTTCAGACTAATTGCCTGATTTTCAATAAATATGTATATTGACACGAACTTGGCAAAAGTTGTCGTGATGAACATGAACATGTGGCGAAAGTTATAATGCCCCGAGAATATCGAGATAATATAAATTTTTAGGCATAGTTTAAACTTAACAATTTATGATAAAGAAATCACAACTATTGATTCAACATTTACCATAGAAAGAATTGATTTTCCGGATGATATCTTTCAAAAAGAACAAATAATAGTTCCACAAGCTCAAGAAATGAATACTATGGTTGTCATGGAGTGTTTCAGACTTTTTTTAGGCACTTATTTTTCAACATTGATAAAAGTAGGCTTATAAATTAAATTTAGAATTGACATAGTTGTGAGCACTACAAGGTCAAAGTTATAGAGGGGGCTAGGCCTAAGCGTAAGGGCGTAAGGCCTTCAATCTAGACCTAAGTCTAAGGCCTAGATCTAAGGCCTAAGCCCATTATGTATTTTGACCATTATGCATTTGATACGCATCCTTAGAGATTATAACAAACATATTTAGAAATGCTTTGACCTTGAGCCAGTGGAAAGACTAAATTTATATGAAAAAGCTTGGACTTCGTTTATAAACGCGTCTATGAATATAGGAGATAAATATAAGGGTATGTTGACGTCGAATGGAAAGGAAGATCGTTTATTGCCTAAACAATATGCAACAGAGCAAGCATCAGAAGAGCCTATGAATCCGATATTAACGGCAAGTGTTTATTTTTTGTTGCATTATTTTCTCGAATGTTATCAAAGGAGTAGGGGGTTTTTTGGTTGGGGGATGGTGAATTTTTTATGGATGGGGCGAAAGCATATTACTCGTGTGGGTACTAGAGCTTTTGGCAACGAGCATTTGGCAACGCAAGACGAGCTTTTGGCAACGAGTTTGTCGTTGTCAAAAGCTCGTCGGTTTAAAAAACTGGCGTTGCCAAAAGCTCTAGTACCCTCGTGTGATATTCATAGAAATATTCATAAAATGATTTTAGAAAGCCCTTAAAGCGTGGGAATATTCATTCTTCAAGCATAAAGAATATAATAAGTTAATTCCAAGCGCGGTTATGAATTGTATTATAGAAGAAGAATCTGGAAGACCGGATAACACTTCAAAGATCCCTGACGCCGTTGTTATATCATATCGTAAGTCATGCTACAATGATTTTCATAGCGAGGTTACAAAAAGCTGGGCCGTATGGCCTAATGGCTAGGTCGCTGGCCATTTTATTTTATTGGTGAGGGTTCGATCCCACTAAAATGTAGTTTTTTCTGTCACTGGTTGAATGTGGACCTATAAGGTCGCAGAAAGTGGCTTTGAAATGGCCTTGAAGCATGTTTGATGGGGTTCAAGGGCTCCTTCAAAGGGGCGGCAGCACTATTCGGGTTGCGTGTCTGGAACAAGTAGCATTCCTTGTAAAATTTGGTGATGTCAGCTGACCAGCCAGGCCGGTGCTCAGTTGACTCCACAAAAGGAGCAGATTCAAATTCCCAGTAGTCCCAGGAATTCAAACTGCACCTTTTGTTGGCCCACAAAAATTTTTCAACAAAAAAGGTCAAATTTGTGTTTCCTGTATAGAAAAAATTCCAGTAGAAAAAATCATCCAAATATATCACTTCCAAACGGTATTCAGCCAAGGGCGCTGCATTCAATGATTCTTCAAGCTTTTTCTATCTTCATCTTTTTAGAAATTCTTGGAATGATAAAAAGGAATGGTATCATTCCAACGGATATCGAACAAAAACCTAGTCCGATGAGCTACTTTGAGTTTATTCAATATCATTTATATCAAAGAAATATCGTAAGGCATATTAAAGGACCAGCCCAGTCAGTTACAACCATATGAACATGATATATTCAGAAAGATCATGAAAAATGGAGCATTTTTTGTTTTTATGGCATGTTCTGAATCGTTATAGTTTTTGAGGAATTGCATTTGAAATTTTAAATTTGTTACAAGCTTTTCGTTGTAATACACAGACTTGTTTGAATTTTTAATCAATTTTTGCATCAGTTTTTTAAATTTTCATAAAATGAACATTGTAGCAATTTTTTATAGCTAAATGAGACGAACAAAATGACACAAAAATTATCCTATTTGAACATTGTTTTGGGTTATTGAAACGAAAACATGAATCAGGGTTTTCGTTTCAATAACCCAAAACAATGTTCAAATTAGATAATTTTGGTGTCATTTTGTTCGTTTCATTTAGCTATAAAAATTGCTAAAATGTTCATTTTATGAAAATTTAAAAGGTCGATGCAAAAATCAATTTAAAAGTTCAAAAAAGTTTGCGTATTATAGCGAAGAGCTTGTACACAAATTCGAATTTCAAACGCAATTATCTCGAAAACTACAACGATTCAGAACATGCCGTAAAAACAAAAAAGTTTTTTCAGATCTTTCCGAATATATCATTTTTTATATGATGTAACTAACTGGACTGGTCCTTTAAGAAAATTTTAACAAAAATTTTAGCTCTCAAAATGGTCCCGGAAGGCCTTAGAAGGTCGGAAAGATGATAAAGTTATAGAAGTTGAAGAAGAACCCAGAAATTTCGGTCCAGCAAAGAAAAAAGCTCGGATTGTCGAAGAAAGTCTGGAAGAGCAACTGAATTTTGGTCAAAAAGAAAATGCAACAATATTTACTGGCACATCATATCAAGCTAATCAAGAAAACATCCCTTATTCTACTGTAATAATCGCTTCAGATCATGACGAACAAGAGTGTAATTGGATAAAACACATTTCTAAAAATGCCATGGAAAAAATCACACAACTTATACCTCAGGACAAGCTAAAAGAGAAGGTCGAAGGAAAATATCATGACAAAAGTGGAAAAGAGGTTAAATATGTTTTTACTGCGCAAGATTTTCAAGAGCTTGCCCAATCAATAAGTCAAGAAATTGACGAGAAATATCATGACAAAACCTCTGAAGCACTAACCAGCAAAAGGCTATATGAAATTATAAGAAGGCTTAAGAACAACATTTCTTCTAGAGAATACCGGAAGAGGAAGAAGCTAGAAGATGCTGCTGTATCCACCACGCAACAAGATTCCTCAACAACTAATATAGCTTCCGAAAACTTTATTCTCTCTGATGCTCCTCTTCATTCGTATTCAGGAAGTGGGTATGAAGAGATCCAAAATTTTGATTCTCGAAGTAGTCAGAAGAAAAAATTCAGAAAAAAGATTCATAAGAAGAACGGTTCAGAAGAAGACGGAGATCAAATTCATACTCTTCCAAACGAACAAGAAAATTTGGCCAATTGGGAAAACTTGTTAACAACCAAACAACTAGGCAATCTTCGACAAGTTCAACAAGCACATCCCGACATATATCCCAAATTAATCAAAGAGTTTAATCGAACAGATATGATTATAAACCTAGCAGAAAATATTAAACCAGATGAAGCCAAACAACTTCATGACCCTAAGGTTTTTCGTAAACTTGTTAGAAGAATCAAAAATAATATATACACAAGAGAGTCACATAAAAAAGAGAAGGAAAAAACTGAAGAGAAGAGAAGCAATCTTGCACAATTAGAGGAGAAAAATAAACGACTTCATGAAGAAACGATGGCTTTAGGAGAGAAGATCGAAGAAATGAGAAAGAATTTAACTAATTTTAATATATCCAGGTAACGCTTGAAAAAAAGTTGCCAAAAAAGTTTTTGTATATGGTTCAGTTTTAAGAGAGAGGATATGGAGAGTGGTGGGGTGGGGAGGGAGGATGAGGGTTAAAGGGGGGAGGTGCATTTTGCGATCATTTGGAGAAAAAAATTTTCGTAAAAAAGACCCTACTGGAAATCATGTGAAAAATCGATTGCACTCATTCCCGAAGCGTGAAAATGCTTCCTTGATCCTGATTCAGGGAAAATATAGATTTTTTCGACCTTTTTTATACTAGTACTTGGTTTGAAAAGACGTTTCTCCATCAACAAGCCTCGGTGGAACAGTGACAAAGCATCTGCTTATTGGTCACAAAGGTCGCGTGTTCGAATCCACTTAGACCTAGACTTGGGCTTAGACTTAACCTTAGGCTTAGGCCTAAGGTTAAGACTAAGCCTAAGACTAAGCTTAAGCCTAGGCTTAAGTTTAGGCTTAGTACTAAGTTTGAGCTTAGGCCTAAACTTAAGCCTAGTCCTAAGCTGTACTAGTCGGAATCCGCACCGACAGGCGCGGATTCCGGCTAGTATAGTTATAACCTTGGTCGATTTTTAGTTCTGAAATCTCAAGTATGGATTTTGAAATGGTTCATCCGCCTTATATTCCCTCAAAACAAAGTGATAATGAAACTGATTTTGAAAATAACTTCGAAATTCTCGACTATCCAACTACTTCTTCACCTATGTTAGATGGATATGAGATGCCTGCTTCTGTCACTTTTTGGTCTCCAGGCAATGAAACGATCATAAAAGTAAACCCACCAACACAAGATTGGCGAACTCAACGATGCAAAAAATGGAATTTTAAATATTTTAATGGGAAGATAAATGTTCAATCCTTTGTTATTGAAATTCAATGGAACCAACAACCATATCATATACAACCAATTAGAGGCGATGGGAATTGTTTATTCAGATCACTGGCTTTTTGTCTAACTGGATTTGAAGAAGAGCATGGACGAATGAGACAACTTATTTGTGGTTATATGAAACAAAATCGATCTGTTCCACAAATAATAGAAATGGTTAAATTGGGACTCCTCGATGTTAGTAGATAAATTTTTTATAAGATTTTTTGACTTCAAAAATACTTTAAAGAACCAATCCAGTCAGTTACAACAATATGAAAAAAATGATATATTCGGAAAGATAGTGAAAAATGGAGCATTTTTTGTTTTTACGGCATGTTCTGAATCGTTTAGTTTTCGAGATAATTGCATTTGAAATTTTGAATTTGTTACAAGCTCTTCGTTATAATACACAAACTTTTTTGAATTTGGTATTANGAATTGTGTATTACAACGAAGAGCTTGTAACAAATTCAAGCGCAATTATCTCGAAAACTACAACGATTCAGAACATGCCGTAAAAATAAAAAATGCTCCATTTTTCATGATCTTTCTGAATAAATCATTTTTTCATATGGTTGTAACTGACTGGACTGGTCCTTTAAGGAGTTTAAATTCAGATTTTCGTTCCAGTATTCAGACTCGTTCAAAATTTTTTGAAAATAATTGATACCTTCTTTGGGGGGAGGTTGTGCTGAATGATCCTGTATAATAAATCTTCAATTTTAGGAGACTTTAAGCAAGATATCAGATGAATATGTAGTTGAAACTTATTTTGGACAAAAGAAGATGGATCAAGATGGTACATGGGGAAGCCAAGTCGAAATTTTTATCTTCACAAAAATCTTTGGATGCATAGTATATGTGTTTAGTCCTGTGACAAAAAGTTGGAATAAGCATTCAGTTAAGCGGATAGACAATTCTACTGAACTGCCAACTTTCTTCTTGCAAAATACCAACGGCAATCATTTTGATGTGTGTTTAATGTGATATACCGTATTTCCTCTAAAATAAATCCGGGTGTTATTTTTTCAAACCACTCCAAGGAGTGCATTATTTTGGATTTTTTGTTTTTTGGCGTTATAAATCCCCTCCGAAGTGGGGAGGAGGGGGTTTATTTTAGAGGAAATACGTTACTATGTTTATACATATCATTGTATAGTTTTTTAATTACTTAAAACACGTTATTTGAGAAAATCGAGCTCGAGTTCTGGGCTTTAATGGGTACGATAACGATGAATTTTATTTTAGCAATTAATCGATTTGATGCCTTGATTGGAGTAGAAGGATTGTATTTGATAAAAATAAATTTTTCAAGGTCATATTCCATAGAGATTAATTGCACCATAGCGGCAAACAGGTGAATACTAATGTAAATAAAAAGTATCAAAAATGGGTTGAATTCTAAGAAAGCGGGCACTCATGAAAAAAATGATTAACACGTGAAAGCTTAGTCTGAACAGCGGTATATTCTGAAGTAACACACTATGGGAAACACTAATCTGCAAAAAAATTTTAAAAATTTTTCTTTGAAGGGGGTATAACAACTACTACGAGGAATTATGGCCTTAACATTATAAAGATAAATTTCCAAGGGTACCCTCTTAAAGATCACGGTATATACCCCCTTCAAAGAAAAAATTTTAAAATTTTTTTGAGATTAGTGTTTCCCATAGTGTGTTACTTCAGAATATACCGCTATCCAGACTAAGCCTTCACGTGTTAAGCCAGATTTTTAATTAACATTTTTCTATTTATAATCATTCCTCATCACGATGTTGTACACCTAATTCTGTCCCTTCCAATTGCTAAGGGTGCACGTTAGACGTTGTCGTGCCCAAAAAACATTGTTAAATGAGCTGTGGAACGTTGTCGAGCTCAATAAAAAATGTTGTCGAACATTGTCGTGCGGCAACGATTTTTCGACAACGTTGTCGAGAATCTCGAGAAATCTCGACAACGTTGTCAAAAAATCGTAAAGGTGCTCGTTAGTCGTTGTCGCGCCCAAAAAACACTGTTAAATGAGCTGTGAAACGTTGTCGAGCTCAATAAAGAAAGCTGTTATACGTTGTCGAACATTGTCGCACGGCAACGATTTTTCGACAATGTTGTCATCGTTTTTTATGATTTGCATTGAAAATTGCAAATACTGTACGATTTTTTCGAATCGTACAGAAATCATCCGTAGTATCCTCATTCGAGTGTTAAGCTGTTGGTGAAATACAAGGTGACTAAAAAATACGTACGCACCTTATTTTTTGTATTTTTCTTGCATTTTTAAACGAATTTTATATCAAAACACAACAATAATCATTCTTCGAGCATGCTGAACATTTCCTTGTCTTCTTGCAGTCTTCTTTCGACCTCTTCCTGAGCGGTCTTCATTGCTCCCCGTTTCTTCAAAGCGTTTTATAGCCTTCCTTACGATCGCCTCATGTATACCAAGAAGTCGACCAATTTCACATTTCTCAACACCGTGCTCATGCATTCGGATAATAGCTGGTCTAAATTCTTTCATACTTGCTAAAAAATAAATTTTGATATAAAATTCGTTTAAAAATGCAAGAAAAATACAAAAATAAGGTGCGTACGTATTTTTTAGTCACCCTGTAGTCTAGATTGTAAAGCAGTTTAATTTTGCTACATCTTATTTTTACTTAAATTTTTTATCCTTAAACTATTCAACCAAAATGTTTAACGATAAAGAGGAAAAATCGCTGGAATCAATAAATATAGTCTGCGAAATTGGTAATTATGTGATATTTACAATAGCTGTCATTCTAATTTGCGTAACTATAACAATGATAATCAAGGAATCGCCGAAGGAGATGGGCGCATATAAGTGGTATATGCTCGCTAATAGTTGTGCTCATTTTTTCTTTAATGTGATATTTCTCATGTTTGGGGTCACACCTTTGAATCCATACCAAACTAAATCAGGTAAAAAGAATACGAAACGAAATTTGGCACCTCAAAAACGAGGCGAAATCTGAAAATTCAAATTTCGTCTCATTACTCTCTCGAAAATCACGAGTCAAATCCGTGCCGGTGCACGGGTTTTGCGAAATCTAACACGTGGATGACACTGGCGAGTTTGAAAAATTCGATCCCGTGGGATTTGCACACATGAAACTCGTTCACGTGCACGGATTAGCCCGTGCAGGTGGACGAGCAAAACCCCGTGTTCTAGTGATGTTGTTTGAAAATTTTGCTATGGTGTTAAAAGTGTTAACACAGATGCTTTATGTGTTAGCACAACTTATTCTGTCGAATAACATGGAAATAAACTCATTAACACATTGATTGTGTTAAGGTTTAACACATTTGCGATCTCTGGCTTTTGTCACTAAAGCCTTCATAAAGTGTTTTAGAAAAAATTCTGTTCAAAAATCAAAAAATTTTTCACACGTGCTCTAACGATTAAATGCTTTTCACCTTTAAGGGGAGAGTTAATTGTAAGATCGGATATCACATCATAGAAAAACAAAATTGTTCTTTGACTCAGTGTCAGGAAAGTACTCCCCCTCCCCCATGAATATCCCCTCCACCAACGACTTTAGGAGGGGGTGGGAGCTCGAGGCAGAGTTTAAAGGCCCCCTCAAACTTTTGGACTTTTTGACCCTAACAGTTGAATTGTAAAGCAAAAAAAGTTTTTTCTCAACAATGGTAATTTTTGGTTTACAAAAATTTGCCCAAAAATGGCTATTTTTGTAAAAATTTCGCTACTAAATTCAAAATTTCATTCGAAAATTTGTAAAAAAATCCTATTTTTTCGCGCACAAAAGCACGCAGAATTTTTTGCTAACCAACTTTGCCCAACCTTCGCTATTTTGCTAGATACCCCTCCCAATTTTTTTTTGAATAAGTGGGGGTCTTAAAGCAGGGAGAGGATGAGATCCTGGTGGTGGGAGTCATCATTTTTTTGCTTTGTATGAAAGAGGTTTCCAGATCTGGTACCCTTTTTCATGTATAAAAGATAATTCTTGTTCAAAGTCACGATTTAAGGGCATATGATTTACATGTATGTGGCCGGAGGCATCTTCAATTTTTGGCACCCTAGTAAAACATTTCTATATTTTTACAACGCACTTAATTTGTTTGCCATACTTACTGTTGCTTATTCCATGGCAGTGATGTTTGTATTCCGATATTGTCAAACATCCGGAAACAAATATTGTGGTTTTTTGTCTAGTCGTAAGGCCATTATTCTACATATTGTTACGTTGTGCATTTTAACATTGGTTATGGTAGTCCCTGTAAATGCTGTAACAGAGGAAGATGAACTAGAGTTTGTAGATTTTTTGAAGGCAAATCAGACAAGTTTATATAATTTTATAAAAGATGGCATGTTTTTTGGAGTTGAAGTAAGTAGCATATGCCACTCTACTCGATTTTTTGTAAAAAAATTGAGGGTGTCTTAAATTTGATCCATAATTGGGGTGGAGGAGGAGGGGGGATAGTAACTTTGGTCCAGATTTGGGGGGGGGAGGGGGAATTTTTTCGACCGCGGACAAAAAAAATTATTTAGGAGAATTATGGAATTTTCTTAGTAGAAAATATCATAAATGTTATCATTGTTGTCATCTTCTTTACATCAATCTGCCTAAGTGTTTTTGGAACTTATAGAATTTTAGACAAAAATAAAAACTTTCTATCCGAGAATTCCTATAAAATGATGCGTATGCTAATCACTGCATTATCAATCGAAACCATTTCGATAGGCTTGGCCATTCTTGCACCTGTTGGATTCGCTTTCATGTACGAAAAGTTTGATAAATCAATTAATGCAGCAGGAATTAAAAAAATATGCTTTCTTCTCCCTAGTGTTGGTTTGCCGATTAGCGATATTATCAAATTGATTTGTGTTAAATATTATAGGTAAAATTACAGGATGGTGCAAAAAAGTTTATTTTTTGGGACCTGTAAATTTATGATCCCTCTAGGGGTAATTTTATGTGGGAAGCGATTGCGCGCATTCCCGAATCCTAAAAATGCTTCCCTTACCTTGATTCAGGGAAAATTTTTGGTGGAAAAATGATAATTTTTCCCATTTTTTAATCTGAAAATCACTTTTCTAGGGGTAATTTTACATGAAATTTTCAGTTTTCGAGAATGAGCGCAATCGATAAAATTACCCCTAGAGGGACCATGTTTAGAAAAATAAATTTCCAGGTCCCAAAAATATAAAAAATCCACTATTGGTCCACCCTGTATTTTTTATATTTCAACAAATCTGATTTTTAGACACGCTATTATTCGAATTTTAAAAGTGATGCTACCACATAAAGTTAAACATTTTTTTTAAAAATATACAAGTTTCAGCTATAAACAAACAAATATACAAGTTCAGCCATATAGAGCCCCAATCCCAGCTGTAACTGCTTAACATTTTGCATATTTTTTATATATGTATTTTGTGATGTTTGAACAATCGTTTTAATAAAAAAATTTTGAATCAGGGAAATGATATATGGATATACAGACGTTCATTTTGGTATGCAACATCAATGTTTTTAGTCGTTCTCGCACCCCCTCTAACGATTTCTATGCGGTCTTTTTTAAATTGTAGCTGAGCAATGGCCGAATAAGTGTTGATAAAAATTTTCGAAATCCGTTGATCCTAACATTGTCAAAAATTACGAAATATTTTCATGCCAAACATAATTATTATTGCTAAACTCATAAAATGGAACATTTTTGTAATAAAATCATATATGTAGGTCTTATCGTTTAAATCCGGCGGCTTTTACTCTTCACCATGCCAAACGTGCCAAATGGCTGCCAAACTCGCGCCATGCGGCGGCTTTTACCCAGACCCTTCCTTCGCTTCTTCAATCACAATTTGTCGTTCTGCTGTGTTTCTAATTTGCACAGCTTGACCACCAGCCGCAGTTATAACTTATAAGTACCAATCCTAAAGTAGCCCCTGTACTGAAGCTCTAATACCAGCTAGTACAGCAGGGGAGAGGTCAATAGAAGTGAGAGCAATATCAGCGGCTAGTACGCCTAATGGCTCACCAATACATGCTCCTACAATGATACCGTTAAATATATACTGGCGGATCACATAAATACCATGGGCCTTCCAGAGGGCGGGGTGGGTGCGCCAGAAAATATATACTGGCGGATCGTATAAATACGGAGGTGGGGGAAATGGGGGTGCGCCAAAAATGGCTATAGTATACTACTTCGAAGCGTCAAAATATTTTCAAAATCATTTCTGCTACCGTTTACCAGTTTTCTTCGAGAAAATTTGTCGCTATTCTTCAGTATCCGTGGTATGCAGCAGGTTTCTACGAAGATCTTTCCAGAAATCTAACCCGTAACGGGATTGGACATAAGGTTACAAAATTCGGTGACACAAACAAACACACAGACAGACATTTCTAGTTTAATATCTAAAGATATATAACTTATATGTATATAAAAATGCGTTCATTTTGATATGTGTTTAAGAGGCAATGTCTGGAAAAGTCGCACAGGGGGTGAGCGTACGCCAAAAAGTATTGCCACAAACTTGAAGCCTAGGTTATTTTCATGTACCTAGTGAGTGATTAACAAAACCATATAAGTTAGGTCCCGAGCTTTTAAACTTGTGGAGAAATCGAGAAAAATCATCATTTTGGACCCCTAAAAAATCATCATTTGGATCCTTTTTTTGTTTTTATCATAATTTTTTTTCTATAAATGCGTTTTCAATAATTTAAAAAATGTTTTCATTGCCCATTCCAACGACACCTCAATCATGATCCTAGCATTTATAGTTTTTGAGAAAAGTGACTTTCTTTCTATTAATAACGCTTTTTGACCCCCTCAAAAATTCACTTTTTGGACTCTATCTCAAAATTTTCTCACTACGCGGGCTCCGAGTCACACATAAAAATAAACTAGAATTCCTGGCCGATATCCCTGAATAAGTCCCTTTTCTGGAGCCGGATTTCAAAAAATGTAAAAATCGCTAACAAAGTGCGCATGTAGAGTATACCATGTTATATACATGTGACATTGTTTGTATCACAACTTTTTTTCTATAAATGCGTTTTCAATAATTTAAAAAATGTTTGCATTGCCCATCGTTGCCCATTCCAACGACACCTCGATCATGATCCTAGCATTTATAGTTTTTGAGAAAAGTGACCTTCTAACTATTAATAACGCTTTTTGACCCCCTCAAAAATTCACTTATTGGGCTCTAGCTCGAAATTTTCTCACTACGCGAGCTCCGAGTTGCACATAAAAATAAACTAGGATTCCTGGCCGATATCCATGACCAAGTCCCTTTTCAGGGATCGAAGTTCAAAAAATGTAAAAATCGCTAATAAAGTACGCATATAGAGTATACCATGTTATATACATGTGACATTGTTTGTATCATAATTTTTTTTCTATAAATGCGTTTTCAATAATTTAAAAAATGTTTTCATTGCCCATCGTTGTCCATTCCAAATACACTAAAACTATGCCCCAAGCTTTGTAGTTTTTGAGAAAAGTGACTTTCTTTCTATTAATAACGCTTTTTGACCCCTCAAAAATTCACTTATTGGGCTCTAGCTCGAAATTTTCTCACTATGCGAGCTTCAAGTCGTACATAAAAATAAACTAGGATTTCTGGCCAATATCCATGACCAAGTCACTTTTCAGGGGCGAGGAGCAAAAAATGTAAAAATCGCTAACAATGTACGGATGTAGAGTATACCATGTTATATACATGTGACATTGTTTGTATCATAATTTTTTTCTATAAATGCGTTTTCCATAATTTAAAAAATGTTTTCATCGCCCATCATTGTTCATTCCAAATACACCAAAACTATGCCCCAAGCCTTTGAAGTTTTTGAGCAAAGTGACTTTATTGCTATAGAACACGCTTTTTGACCCCCTCAAAAATTCACTTATTGGGCTCTAGCTCGAAATTTTCTCACTACGCGAGCTCCGAGCTGTACATAAAAATAAACTAGGATTCCTGGCCGATATCCCTGACCAAGTCACTTTTCAGGGGGCGAGGACCAAAAAATGTAAAAATCGCTAATAAAGTACGCATATAGAGTATACCATGTTATATACACGTGACATTGATTGAATCATAACTTTTTTCTAGTAATGCAGTCCTACAATTTAAAGCACGTTTTTATTGCCCATCGTCCCGCTTTCCAACGACACCAAGACTATGCCAAAGCCTTTGAAGTTATTAGCAAAGTGACTTTATTGCTATAGAACATGATTTTTTACCCCCTCACAAAATCACTTTTGAGTTCTAGCTCAAAATTTTTCTTTTAATGCAGGTATAGAGATGCACATATAAATAAACTAGAGATTCTGGCCGATATCCCTGACCAATCACTTTTCAATGGGCGAGGCAAAAAATGTAAAAATCGCTAAAAATGTATTCATATAGAGTATACCGTGTTATATAGATGTGACATAGATAACACGACTTTTTTTCAATCTTGATTGAATTATCAATAATCAATAAAAAAAACAAACAAAAAAATACGTACGAAAAGTTCAAAACATCAAAAAAATTTGTCGTTCTAATACATGATAATATTCGAATTTAAAATGAAGAGACGAAAACAAAGGAAAGTGATGTATAAAATAATTACAGCAAGCATTCATTTTCCTTTTGACTCATGATGAAATAAAAAAAGATTATCAAAAACGGATTTATTTTACAAAAGTTATGAGCAAATATTTGCGTAAAAAAATTTGGGCCACAGTTGGGATTTTTAGCTGTAATTATTTTATATAAACTGGAACCGAGCGCCTACGGCGCTCTTGGGATCTCCGAGAGACGGGTAATGACTCTTCACCTGGAGTAAGACTTTGCCCCAAATGCGGCTCACCTACGACTTCACTCCGAGCACGGCTCGCCTACGGCTTCGCACCGAATGCGCTCACCTATGACTTCGCTCCGAATACGACTATCCTACGGTTTCGCACCGAGTACGAATTCGCCCCGAGTGAATGTGCAAAATTTTTGGATCTAGACATGAGTCGAACCTGTGATCATTTGATTAAAAATTCAATGTCCTAATCAATCATACGAGCGACTATAACTTTAAAAAAATTTTTTATTTTAAATTTTTCTATTTTTAAAATTTTTTAGTTTTTTTTGAATTTTTTAAAATTCTATTTAAATTTATATATTTTTTTTTATTTATTAAAATCTTTTTAGAATTTTTATTTTTTTAAATTTTAAACATTTTTATCGAAAAAACAAAAATATTAATGAGAGACGGGGATCGAACCAACGCCTTTACGAATGCGAAACTAACGCTTTACCAACTGCGCCATGAAAGCAATATTGTATATCTTCTAACAAAATACATAAGCTGAAAAAGCAAAATAAAAAATTGAATTTTTTAATTTTTTCAGAGGGGGTACCCCCATGATTTTGGTGTCGTTTTTCTTCTCTCACCGATCTCTTTCCAAAAATCTAAGTCGTAACGGGACTGCACTTAAGGTTACAAAATTCGGTGACACAAACAGACAGACAAACAGACATTTCTCGTTTAATATTATAAAGATATCACTTTCCACTTTGTTTTCGTCTCTTCATTTTAAATTCGAATATTATCATGTATTAAAACGACAAATTTTTTTGATGTTTTGAACTTTTCGTACGCATTTTTGTGTGTGTTTTTTTTATTATTGATTATTGATAATTCAATCAAAATTGAAAAAAAGCCGTGTTATCTATGTCACATGTATATAACATGGTATACTCTACATTCATATTTTGTTAGCAATTGTTACATTTTTTGCTCCTCGCCCCCTGAAAAGTGACTTGGTCAGGGATGTCGGTCAGGAATTCTATTTTATTTTTATGTGCGGCTCGATACCTACATTAAAAGAAAAATTTCAAGCTAGAGCCCAAAAAGTGAATTTTTGAGGGGGTCAAAAAGCGCTATTAATAGAAAGAAAGTCACTTTGCTCAAAAACTTCAAAGGCTTGGGGCATAGTTTTGGTGTATTTGGAATGAACAACGATGGGCGATAAAAACATTTTTTAAATTATGGAAAACGCATTTATAGAAAAAAATTATGATACAAACAATGTCACATGTATATAACATGGTATACTCTATATGCGTACTTTATTAGCGATTTTTACATTTTTTGAACTTCGATTCCTGAAAAGGGACTTGGTTATGGATATCAGCCAGGAATCCTAGTTTATTTTTATGTGCAGCTCGGAGCTCGCGTAGTGAGAAAATTTCGAGCTAGAGCCCAATAAGTGAATTTTTGAGGGGTCAAAAAGCGTTATTAATAGAAAGAAAGTCACTTTTCTCAAAAACTACAAAGGCTTGGGGCATAGTTTTAGTGTATTTGGAATGGACAACGATGGGCAATGAAAACATTTTTTAAATTATTGAAAACGCATTTATAGAAAAAAAATTATGATCAAACAATGTCACATGTATATAACAACATGGTATACTCTACATGCGCACTTTGTTAGCGATTTTTACATTTTTTGAAATCCGGCTCCAGAAAAGGGACTTATTCAGGGATATCGGCCAGGAATTCTAGTTTATTTTTATGTGTGACTCGGAGCCCGCGTAGTGAGAAAATTTTGAGATAGAGTCCAAAAAGGGAATTTTTGAGGGGGTCAAAAAGCGTTATTAATAGAAAGAAAGTCACTTTTCTCAAAAACTATAAATGCTAGGATCATGATTGAGGTGTCGTTGGAATGGGCAATGAAAACATTTTTTAAATTATTGAAAACGCATTTATAGAAAAAAAATTATGATAAAAACAAAAAAAGGATCCAAATGATGATTTTTTAGGGGTCCAAAATGATGATTTTTCTCGATTTCTCCACAAGTTTAAAAGCTCGGGACCTAACTTATATGGTTTTGTTAATCACTCACTAGGTACATGAAAATAACCTAGGCTTCAAGTTTGTGGCAATACTTTTTGGCGTACGCTCACCCCCTCACGAGCTATCTGCGATATTTCGAGATATTGCCTCTTAATGTGATATACTATGTTTATACATGTGATTATATTTTTTTAATTACTTAGTTGTCAGTTTTTGAAAATGGCATAGGCGACGATAGGGGGGGGGCGAGGTAGAAAGGACATAGCTGGGCTTTTCAAAATCTGCATTTTAAAGTTTTTAAAAATGAAACATACATATTCGAATAGCCCATATATGAGTTTAAACTTAATTTTTGTCTAAGAAAAATTTTTGACCTTACCTCTTTCTTGTAGGATTAAAAAATATTAAAATCAACAAAGTCAATTTTCCGAAAAACCTAAATTTTTCGCGCGCTAATTTTGTGTGAAAAGATTCCTCAGAAAAGTTGATATGAGAAGCACCTCATTTCGAAGGCCAAAAGTGTTTTTTTTCCGGAAATTAACCTCAAAATTTTGGCTAATCTAAAAAAATCCGAAAAAATCGATTTTTGAGGTTAACCAAAACATTGAGGCTAATTTCTGAAAAAACTAAAAACTTTTGGCCTTCGAAATGTAGTGCCCCCAATACCAAATTTTCTGAGTAATCTTTTGCACGCAAAATTAACGTGCGAAAAATTGTGGTTTTTCAGAAAATTGACTTTTTGATCCTATATTCGGAGCTAGTATCCTTTAGTCCTGTCAATCGACAGGAGCAAAAATGAAAAAAATTTTTTTTTTGAATTTTTTTAACAAGTGACCCTTTAGGGGTAATTTTATGCGAGAAATCGATTGCGCGCATTGAAAATATCGAAAAAAATTTTTCCGGGGATCAAAAATTAAAAAAAATTCGTCAAAATTAGGGGTTATTCATTTTAACTCCAACAAAATTATTTTTAGGGGTAATTTTTTCAATTTTTGACTCCCGGAAAAATTTTTTCGATTTTTTCAATGCGCGCAATCGATTTCTCGCATAAAATTACCCCTAAAGGATCACTTGTTAAAAAAAAAATCAAAAAAAAATTTTTTTCATTTTTGATCCTGTCGATTGACAGGACTAAAGGATACTAGCTCCCTATATTCAAGGGGTGAGGTCAAAATTTTTTCGACAAGTTTTCGATTTCGTAATTTTTGCGTGAAAATATTTTTAGAACA
Organism: Acrobeloides nanus; assembly: GCA_900406225.1. Taxonomy (NCBI): domain Eukaryota; kingdom Metazoa; phylum Nematoda; class Chromadorea; order Rhabditida; family Cephalobidae; genus Acrobeloides; species Acrobeloides nanus. The sequence continues at coordinate 19,569 of OZJO01009490.1, forward strand.
AATGTGGGAAAAAACTAGAAAGTTGCAAAAAACCGTTTGTCAAAATCTTTTTTTTTCAATGAGATATTGAATTTTAAAATCGATGCTATTATGCTGGGACACCTTGTAGAATAAAAATTTATACTAACAAGTAAAGAAATTTTAAAAGTAAAAATCAAGAGACCAGTCCAATCAGTTACAACTATATGAAAAAATGATATATTCGGAAAGAACATGAAAAATGGAGCATTTTTTGTTTTTACGGCATGTTCTGAATAGTTGTAGTTTTCGAGATAATTGCGTTTGAAAATTTGTTACAAGCTCTTCGTTGTAATACACAGACTTTTTTGCGGAAAAATCGATTTTTGCATCAATTTTTAAATTTTCATAAAATAAACATTGTAGCAATTTTTTATAGCTAAAGAGACGAACAAAATGACACTAAAATTATCCAATTTGAACATTGTTTTGGATTATTGAAACGAAAACATGAATCAGAATTTTCGTTTCAATAACCCAAAACAATGTTCAAATTGGATAATTTTGGTGTCATTTTGTTCATCTCGTTTAGCTATAAAAAATTGCTACAATGTTCATTTTATGAAAATTTTTCCCAAAATATTCAAAAAAGTTTGTATATTACAACGAAGAGCTTGTACAGGGTGGCCAAAAAAAACCGAATTTTTGCGATTTTTTGAGCAATTTTTTGCAAAAAAATTTTTTTTTGAATTTTTGCAAAAATGACTTTTCTAGGGGTAATTTTATGCGAAAAATCGATTGCGCGCATTCCCGAAGCGTGAAAACGCTTCTTTGACCCTGATTCAGGGAA
>OZJO01009492.1:0-39765 GCA_900406225.1 Acrobeloides nanus
AATTTTTTTAAAAATGATTGGATGTTGTAGAGCATGGTCGAAAACGGTAAATTATGCAATTTTTCCGATAAAAAAAATTATTTTTGAGTGATTTTTAGCCATAAAATGCGCGAAAATAGCGGTAAAAAGGCTAAAAATGGTCATTTTCAATTGAATTTTTCGGGATGAAGATGAAGTTTTCAAATTTTTTCATTGTCATTTTCGTGTTCTTCGGTTATTAAATGGGGGGTTATGTACTGTTTGGCATAGTTAAATATGCGTTTCTCGGTAAGTCCCACTCGCCCTTTAAGCTTAGTGGGTTTAGGCTTAGGCCTAAGCTTAAGCCTAAGCCTAAGCCTAAACCAAAGCCTAAACGAAATTAGATATTTAGAAATGAGTTTTTCTTATCCTTTTACATGTTGAAAAAACGTAATTTTTTAAATTTATCGTTGAATTCACCCAAATGAAATGAGTGAATTCAACGAGCGATTTACGATTTACCACTAGCAGCGTTTATATTTCGCGCCAGTTGCTAGCCGGCCGCCTGAATTCAATGAAAAACGATTGATCATAATTTTTTTTTTTGAAACAACACGACCAAGTCTGTTTGTTGTCACCCTATATAGAAATTTTGTATCAAATCTTACCCGAAGCACAAACTGTCGTGATGAAAACCACGGTGCTTGGAGGATCATTCGATTTGGGGACCCAGAATTTTCCATTAGTATCACGAAGACACATATGTGGACAATATCGATCATTGTTAAGAGTGTATGACATTATATCCTTGTCTTGAGCGTCTTGCATAGAGCTGGGGATTCCATCATTTGGTTTGTCGGTAAAGAATAGTTTAGCGCCGGTATCACAATCACAAATGACTAAATTGGTGAATTTAAATTTTTTAAATTCATAAAAACCTGGAGGCTCCACTTGAGTATATTCACCTAGCCAATTCAAAGTGCCATGAGCAACAAAAAGTGGAGCATAGCTAGCACCGGCTGTTGGACATTCTAAACATATAAAAATGTAGATTTAAAAAAAGGGTCGTAAAATTTTTTGGAAACTTTTTCTAACTGCTTTCTTACCTTTCCTCGGTTCTGGAAGCTCACAACTTGAACTCTCTGAGCTAGAGCTTTCTGAACTTGACTCGTAACTCTCATAGCTACCATAACTGTCGTCTCCACCATAACCTCTCAAATGAACATCTTGTCCGACCGGAACAACTTTTGCTAGAGCTTGAACTAGAAAAACTAGTACGAAACATAAAAATATGGGACAGAAAGATCGCATTTTTCTGTTTATAAAACACGAAAACTGAAGTTTGAACAACGTTTATTTGTTATATATGAATTCATATGAACGTTGTTCTGATTTCCTTGTTTCGGCAGTGAATAATAATTTTCTGCAAAATCGTCTAGTCATGAAGCATTTTTAATAAAGCAAAAAATTCTTCGAATGTGATCAAATATATAGAAAACATGTAATCAAATGTTACATAAAAAGTTTCAAGAAAAAACGAAATTTTACGCTTATCCTAACCAGAATCGTAGCATGAAAAAAATGCAGGTAACGCTTCGCTTTTGTGATGCATCCCTGCGTGGTCGTATGGCGGAAAAATCAGGATTAGTACTAATCCTTATTTTCCCGTCATACGACCACGCAGGGATGCACCAAAAAAGCTATACAGGGATCACTAATCGCATTGAAGAAGAGGGGGTGTCACTATATGGAGAGTCGACTGTATGAAATAAATAGCTTTTTGTGGATCAAATTTTGCATATTGCATGAAAAAATTTTTTAATTAAATGTTATCGGGAATTTTTGTCATCTTAATCGGTACACAATTTTTTTAATGTTTTCCGGTTATTTCTAATTTGAGGGCTTTCTCGTGCACCCACTTTTGTACGTCAAAGGGACTAGATCTTTATGAGTTCTATCATTGATCTCTAATTAACTGGTCTAAATGTGTTCTTATGATAGGGTAATCACATGAATACTTGTTACTCGTATATAAAAAATTTATAGTGCGTAATATTCCCATTTGCTTATCGAAGTGTGCTGAATTTTTACCGATTTTGATGTTTCTATTGTTTTCTAAATTTTCCAATTTTGCAACGATGCTTATTTGTTAATGAATTTAGGACTCTTGGCAAACCCAATAATTTATTTAACTTACACAAAATGGAATTCCTGAACCAAAAATGACTAGACGATCGAGATGATAGAATGCAAGTCCGGAAAACTTGGTCACCAGACTCGGTAAAACCTTTTCTACTAATTACTACAGGGTGTATAAACAAAGTGGGATTTGGGCGATTTTTTCATGTTTCTTCGACCCGAAAAAATTATTTTTTGACCCGAAAAAGGCGCTCAAGGGATCGTCCCAAAATTTTCGTTTGCGTTTTTCGGTTTTTTTTTCATTTTTTAGAATTTTTTCGGCGGAGACAGGGATCGAACCTGCGCCTTTCCGACTGCAAAACTAACTTTACCAACTGCGCCATGCAAGTGTGATTTGTTAGTATATACGTATGCTGTTTTTAGTTAATCGAAGTGTCAGACTTGGTGAGAAATTTACCCAACTCTTTACTCCTCGAAGATTCTACTAACAACTACATGAAAATTGATTCGATCAATAGCGGTGGATTTGGAGAAGTCACCAAATTTTTAGATACAAAAACTCTGAACCATATCGCAGGCAAATTGATCAAATTTTCGTTCAAAATGGTTGAGTTGAGTCAACAAAAAAAGGTAGTCCCCCTCGCTGCCAATTTTTCGTATAAATGTATCAAAAGTTTAGCGTTTAGAGTCATTTCTAACCGAATTTGCCAGAATCAAATCGGTATGTCCAAAATCTGAATATTTAATCAATTATTTTGCTATATCTACCATGCATGATCATCTTATAGTCTTGTCGACGTATTTCGAAAATGGCTCAGTGAAAGACCTATTAAAAGAAGAAGACGGTTTAGCCGAAAGACTAGCCTTAAAATATTTTTATCAGGTATTTTTCGGTTTTATATCGTCATTAACTTTTTTTGTCTCAAACCATTACAGACATTAAAAGCCCTTCTAGTGCTACATAATCATTCGCCTCCAATTATTCATGGAAACATTAAAGGTGATTTATTATATAGGCTAAAAATTATTTTTGGGTACTACTAACAATTAGCAACCGCAAACGACAGGGTACTATTCATAGTTTACCAGTAGGGGGATACACTGGACCCTCGGGATGGATGGATGAATGGCCTTTCAGGGGGGGGGGGGGGCCAAGGGNACTGGACCCTCAGGATGGATGAATGGCCTTTCAGGGGGTACATGATAAAATTTTCAAAAATTTATATGATGAATGAATTGGAAAGAGGAGGGTACACGAACCCTCATGATGGATGAATGAATGACTATAAAGGCGAAAGGTCCGAGGATGAGTGGTGAGGGGGTACTGTACCCCCCCCCCCTTGGTAACCTATGGTACTACTATTTCAGAAAAAATTTTTTCTAAAATCAAACTTTGTTTTGGTGAATGATTTTCATTTTATAGATGTTCATAGGCATCCCTGCGTGGTTGTATTTATAAGGAAAAATTCATATCCTTGCGTGGTCTTGTTTGGCGGAAAAAATCCGCATCCCTGCGTGGTCGTGTTATACGGGAAAAATTCACACCCCTGCGTGGTCGTTCGATTTTATCGAAAATTCGGTTTCGATTTAAATTCGCATCCCTGTGTGGTCGTGTTATACGGGAAAAATTAGCATCCCTGCGTGGTCATGCTTGGCGGAAAAAATTCACATCCCTGCGTGATCGTTCAATATTATCGAAAATTCAGTTTCGATTTAAATTCGTATCCCTGCGTGGTCGTGTTATACGGAAAAAATTCACATCCTTGCGTGGTCGTTCGATTTTATCGAGAATTCGGTTTCGATTTAAATTCGCATCCCTGCGTGGTCGTGTTTGGCGTTTTCATGTTTTGTGCAATCGATTTATCGCAAAAATGCCTTTAACAAATTTGATTTTCGAAAAAAATTTTCCCGAAAAAAGAAGTACCCTGCCGTTTGCTGTCGCTAATCCTTAGTAGTACCCAACTTTTGAATTCTAGCATCAAATTTGATGTTAGCAACAAAGGATCAGATTAAATTGACCGATTTTGGATTTATACGAGAATTTGCAAGTGGAAGAATCCCAATTGAAGATTCGGCTGCTCCTTTTCCTCGTATCTGTTACTCAGCACCTGAAATAATAAGCGGTTCAAAGAGTTATGATAGATCCTCAGATGTCTGGTTGGTATGATTTCATCTGTAAATTCATAATTTTTGAAAATAGGGCACTTGGCTGCACTCTCGTCGAAATGATCTTAAAAAATCCGCCTTATATGGATTTCTATTCAAATTATCTGGGAAAAACAAATCGAATAAAAGTATGCCTCTTTTATTATTAAGTTCGCATCCCTGCGTGGTCGTTTTTCATCAGAAAGTACAGAAAAAAATGTAAAAGTCGATAATCGGACTTTCGAGAATTGCTTGAGTTTTCTCACTTTGCAAAAAAGAGCATTCTAGAACAATCTATAACCATATATGGGCAAGGGAGGGGGGTACTGTACCCCTCTAATTAGTCGTATCGGGGGGAAAAATTAATAGACCAATTCGTATTTGGGAATCCGTCCAGACTGAATTCGTTGCGAAAATTCGAATACGAATTCATAAATCGAGAACGAATTCGTATTTCGACTTTTTCGCCTGTCGACGTTTTTTTTGTCGACAGTAACCTTTGGGACCAATTTGTATTTTGGGGCCCAGTACCCCCCTACTTGCCCATGTATGTCTATAACCATCCCAGAACAATCTTATCTATAACCATTTTAAGCACCTAAAATATGACAGCACAAGTCTAATACCCACTGGATCAAAGTTGGTCAAATACATTCTTGATCAAACTTTTGAAAAAGATCCAAGCAAGAGAGCCTCTGTGGAAACCCTGATTCGTTTTATCGATCACCTGATGAATTGTAAATTTCAAAATTTTAATGATGTTGAAGATACTCGATTTATGAATGAGGTTAGTTCGAGAAAATAGTCAAATGGGAATATGCTGTTTAGGCTAGAAGACTAACACAAATCGAAGAGTTATATCGAGACCCATATACTGAAATATCGCAGAAAAAACGCCAAATATTTCATACTCAAAAGCAAGCTAAAATTTCTATACATTCTTCCCGAGGTGAACAAGGTGTGAAGCGACAAGGCATAGTAGCAGCTCCATTGTTGGCAGTACCTTTATTATCAACCTATAGCAAATCAAAGAAAAAGAATGGTACTACAAATGATCTCATCTTTTGCTGTTCCTATTTTTGGTTTAGAATTTTTTATTTTTTATGTAAGTTATTGAAGTGCTCGTATCTAAGTTTCGCATCCCTGCGTGGTCGTGTTTTCTAATTCTAGATTCTAGCTTCAAAATTATCATACTTCGAAAAAATATAATTTTTCTCATTGTCATAGTTGCGGAAACAACCCGAGCTGGCTATGAGAAGTTGCAGCAGGTCGTGGATCTTTGCTGCCCCTGCGGGACGCGGATCCAGTAGCAGCCCCCCCCCCTCCGAGTTGTTTCTAGAACCGGGTGAATCTGTAAAGTTTAGGTATATTCTGTAAAACAATTACTTATATGTTAATGTTCTTGGGCGTTGGCTTTATAACATTATCAATTTTTCTTTTCGTCGCACTAGGTGTTATTGCTGGTATTCGTATGGTTATAATCTATTTTTGTAACTGTGACTTAAATTCCCCACATCATTTAATTATAAGTGGTATTTTCATGATTCTCTTCGTTGCTATGTTATTTAGGTAGGGTGGTGTCTTTTTACACAATTGTCGAACATAATACAAAATTTAGCTGTTGCATAATGGGTTTGGGTGAATTCCGCTTCCGCATGTCCAATAAAAAGAATCAAGACCATAAACCGGATCATAATATAAAATTCTGTGGTGTAACTGTAATAAAAGCTAAGCAGCTTGTAGAAGATTATCATATAGAATCTTATCCGGATGATCTGTAATACTTTTTATGGCACATTTTACACTTGTTCTACTTTTTAATCATAATAAACTGGAGATCAAGCGCCATCGGCACTCCCGCGACGCCCGGCCTCTTGCCCCGAGTGAGCGCCTGTGACGCTCTTGACCGCCAATTCCAAGTGGAGCTTCCGAACGTAACTCCCAAACGGCATTCCCGCAGCGCTCGGCCTCGTGCTCCGAGTGAGCATCGGTTCTCCGTGTAGGAAAACCCCCCGCAAAAGTGTAAACAGGCGAATCTGCGCTGAATTGGGGGAGAGATATGGCATTTTTTTTCATTTCTAGCGACCATAGTTGAAAAAAAGTTGATTATCGACACGAAAACATGCTCTATTCAAAAAGTTAACTCTATATCCTCTTCTTAAGTACTGTTTACCATCTCCTGAAAAAAATTTCAGGGTTTTTCCTAGCAAGACAAGGCTGTGCGCTAAACGTCTCTACTTACAACAAAGTCGAGACGACTTGCGTCTCGAATTCATGACTTAAGTCGAGACGGCGTCTCGACCTCGTTTGAATTAGTTAGAGTATTGACACGAAAACCCTGAATTTTTAATTTTTTAAGAATACGCTTAATTATTGGGTGTATTTAAAAAGAAAGACGGCATTCTTTATAGCTCGACGAGGCGAACAAAACGACACCAAATTGATCCAATTTGATAATTGTTTTGAGCCATTGAAACGAAAACCCTGAATCAAGTTGAGACATTCAGCGTGCAGCCTAAACCCCGGCGCGTCGATTTACTACTAGACCTGATATAAGATATTATTATGCATATGTTTTATATGTAAGCTTATAAAAGTATAACACTACTTTGAAAATGAAAAAAATCGCTTCAAAAATGGATGCTTGGCCATTATATAACCATAATTCAACAACCTGTCAACACACAATTGTAAAGAGACCGAACAACAAAATTTTCGGCCAAATGATAGGAGAATTGTGGGCCATTTCACTCAATGGTCTCGTCTCCCAGGGCCATATGTTCATTCGTTCAATTCGGAAGAAGACGTGGATCATCAACGGGCGAAAATTTGTTGACTGCTGTGGCATGAGGAATTCAGGAACAAATTTTTTAGTAACTCCTTTTCGCTTCAATCTTATTGACTTTGTTGTACGAACTTTTTGATATCTAATTCAATTTTGAAATTGCTCATAGTTTAAAAAAAATTTTTGTAAATAAATGTTAAAATTATTTTTAAAATTTTTATTTATTTGAAACTTTTTAGCAAAAATTCAAAAAAATACAATTTTTGTGAAAAATTGAATAATTGTCAAAAATTCAATTTTGAGGAAAAATCAAAAATTCGATTTTTATTAAAAATTCTATTTTTGAGCAAAAATTCGGTTTTTACAAAAATGCAATTTTTGAATTTTTGTGAAAAATTGAATAATTGTCAAAAATTCAATTTTGAGGAAAAATCAAAATTTCAACAAAATTCGATTTTCATTAAAATTTCTATTTTCGGGCAAAAATTTTGTTTTTACAAAATTAAAAAATGCAATTTTTAAATTTTTGTTAAAGGGGGGACCCATTTGGAGGTCATTCTCCGAATAAAATTTTTTTGCTAAAACAGCCTATATATGGGTAAAATCATACAAAAAATCGATTGAGCGCATTCCCGAAACGTGAAAATGCTTCCTTGACCCTTATTCAGGGAATGTGGTGTTGTGTGTATATTGAAGCGAAAATCAAACATTTTTGGATTTTTATGAGAAAACCTACCTGAATCAGGGTCAAGGAAGCGTTTTCACGGTTCGGGAATGCGCGCAATCGATTTCTCGCTAGAAAAACCTAAGAATCGATGGTTTTCTCATAAAAATCTGAAAAATGTTTGATTTTCGCTTCAATAAACTCACCCCATTCCTTGAATCAGGGTAAAGGAAGCATTTTCACGTTTCGGGAATGCGTGCAATCGATTTTTCGCATGATTTTACCCCTATATAGGCTGTTTTGGCAAAAAATTTTTCGGATAATGACCCCCAAATGGGTTCCCCTTTTAAAAAAAGAATTTTAAAAGTTTTCGAAAATTTTTTCTTTTTTCATCAACTTACTAAAACTGCCAAAATACTTTTGAATTTTCGCGTCAATACACACAACTTTTAATGATTCAGGGACGAATTTTCACTGCATTCATGTTTTCGTTGTAATGCACAAGTTTTCAAAAATAGCCAACTTCGTACGCAATTATTTCGAAAACGACAACGATCCAGAACATGCCGTAAAAACAAAAAAATTCTCCATTTTTCATGAACTTTCCGAATATCAACAAAAAATGGGGGCAACTTTTTTCTGACCGGACTGGTCCTTTAAAAAGTGATAAAAAACGAAGATTAATTTTGTTCCGCTTTAAACATATTTTTAAAACTAGACTTTCTCCTAAATTCCTCCTTTCTCCTAAAACTAGCCTTTCTCCTAAATTTTGAATGTAATGGTATCATGCCTCATTAGCATATTTTGATGAGTTCCTTGAGAAAACAAGGAATCTCATTGTATCCTTCCATCCTAAATTACAAATGCCATTACAAAATTTTATGCGCGTTTCGTGGAGAGTCGCAAAAGTTTGTTGGACTGCCCGGTCTTGAACCTTCACTGTTGGTTTCTGCTTTCCGTTTTGGCGTCGACGCTTAATCCACTACTCTATTGCAACCAATGAATGTTTGACTTGTAAACTTGGCTTCGATTTTTTGAAGCTTTTTCTCTTTTATTCTCCGCGAAATACAAGAGAAAACTTACTTGTTATTTTCTTTACTTCTTTGGTGTTCTATTTTCGGCGTTTTCGCCGAAAGCAAAATTTTTTTCCAACTCTTCAAATTTTCTGATATTGAAAATTTGACCTTTTTTCCTTTAGAACAAGGTCAAATTTTGTTGACTTTTAATAAGAAGCTACTGTAGTGCAGTGGCAAAGGCGTTAATCGTATCACAACAATGGAGCAGAGTTCGACTTTCAGCTGCGGCAAGAAGTTTTTGCTCAATTTTTTCTATTTAAAAAAATTGAATCAAGTAAAGTTTTACTTGCTATTACAAATTTTACTTGTTATTTTCCTTTCACCACACTTACTTCTTTCTGGTGTGTGCTATTTGCCGCTTTCGCCGCAACAGCGCAGATTTTCGACTTTTTGTCGAATTAAAGAAACGCGATTTTTTTTGGCGGTACAAACAAGGAAAATCCAACAAGGTCGTTGTTGTTGCCCTTGTCGGTAAGTTTCAAACTGTGCGTGCACACTCGTTCGTACATCGAATGTTAGGCTATAAAATCCATTTATACGTTCAATCGGTCCCATTCTCTTGTCTTCTTCAAAAGTATTAATGTTGGGATTTTGCGCCTATTTCGGGTATTCCATCCGTATTTGCTCCGATTGTTGTGTCTCAAATCTTGTCTCATAATTTCGGATTTCGGGCAGGCGAATTCCCTTTTCTTGATTTGATGATATTAATTTATGATAGATTATTCTCGCGTCTATGTCAAAAAATGAATTATTAGTCATTGTTCATGAGCTCACGGAACATTTATGCGTAAGAATTTGGAATTTATGAACATTTCATTTAAACAATTAAATATGTTTGACTTTACAAAGACGAATTGAAAAAACGAAAATTGTTGACCTTCATAGTTCAGTGGTAATATGCCTGACTTTGGCTTTAAAAGGTCAAAGGTTCGATTTCCTGATCGAAATAACTTTGTTTGCATTCACTAAAATCGACTTTTTACCAAAAAATTTTTTATGCCATCGTATAAGCACAAAAAGGCTGTATACAATGGTATAAAATTTTTTTGATAAAAAGTCGATTTTAATGAATGCAAACAAAGTTATTTCGATCGGGGAATCGAACCCTTGATCATTTAAAGCCAAAGTCAGGTGTATACCACTGAACTATGAAGGTCAACAATTTTCGTTTTTTCAATTCGGTTAATTAGGTCCCATTAAATATTTTATAAATTTTTGAAACCAAAATTTTTTTTCGACTGTCTTATCCTGAATAAGATGCTGATTCAAAAACCGTTTGGGGTTACAATCGGCCTTCCTCGTATTAAAAACCGGAATTCAATTTTGAGCAAAAATACGTATTTTTCAATTTTTAAGGGTCAAACAAGGGTTTTCACGCTTTGAGAATGCGCGCAATCGATTTTTCGCATAAAATACCCCTAGATATGTCATTTTGCACAAAAATTAGGAAAAATTTTTTTCGGAGATTAAGCCGTAAAAATACCCCCTTTAATAACCATTTCAACTATACTCGAATAACCATCCCACGTGCTAAGTTATTAGTATTCTAAAGTATTTTAAAAAGTCATTAAAACGCATTTGGCGGTATCTAATTTTGTTGACACACTATTTTTATGGTTTTTCTGTTACTTTATGAAGAAGCGCCGCTCTGTTTTCCTAGCTTAAACTCTTAAATAACTGTCGAGCCGCCACTTAACGAGTTCTTAACAATCCCACTACTTTTTTACGTACTTAAGAGTCGAGTTGCTAGATAACCCATTCAAAAAACGCATGCACAGTCATGATTAGTAAAAAATATTGGATGGCCCGCGAGGTTAGGACTCCATAAATCTTCGTTGAATCATGTTTGTTCAGTTGATTAGTGTTGTTTTGAAGGAGTGATCATTTCCAAAATTAGGCTCTCGAAAATATTTGAAGAGATAAGCTCAGAGGATGTGTTGTCAACGAAACTTTTGCGCGAGACTTTAAAGGGAGGGTAACAATCATGGCAGGATCTTGAAAAAAAATTTTTTTGAAAATTTTTGTAAAAAATACGTTCCTAGGGGTAATTTTATGCGAGAAATCGATTCCGCGCATTCCCAAAGCATGAAAACGCTTCCTTGACCCTGATTCAGAGAATGGGATGGGTGTATTAAAGCGAAAATAAAATATTTTCGGATTTTTATGAGAAAACCGTAGATTCTTAGGTTTTTCTAGGCGGGGAATCGATTGTTCACATTCCCGAACCGGGAAAACGCTTCCTTAACCCTGATTCAGGGAAAGGATACGTATTTACGTAAATAAATTGATTTTCACTTCAATACACTGATTTCTTCACTGAATCAGAGTCAAGGAAGCGTTTTCAAGGTTCAGGAATGCGCGGAATCGATTTCTCCCATAAAATTACCTCTAGAAACATATTTTTTACAAAAATTTTCAAAAAAAAATTTTTTCGAGATCCTGCCATGATTGTTACCCTCCCTTTAAAATTCGAATTTTTTGATAAAAATTAAATTTTCTGTGAAAATTTGAATTTTTTTGTGAAAAATTCGAATTTTTGGATTTTTTGTGAAAATTTACGCGAGACTGACCATGACATTCTATTAGTAAAAATATTGGATGGCCTGCGAGGTTACAACTCCATAAATCTTCGAAGAATCATGTTTGTTCAGTTGATTAGTGTTGTTTTGAAGGAGTGATCATTCCCAAAATTAGGCTCTCGAAAATATTTGGAGAGATAAGCTCAGTGAATGTGTTGTCAATGAAACCTGTGCGCGAGACTGGTTTAGTTTGCTTAACACAAAACTGGCTACTGATCCTAGCGAGACATGACGAGTTAGCCATATAAAGTTTGTTGACACATTTTGTGAGCCGCTTTACTAAAGTAGCTCAATTTTTGCGACTTAGAGCTGTGCCTATTTTTCTCGAAGGTTTTAAAAAGATTTATGAGAAAAGCCCTGGATCTACTACACAATAGGGGGGGGGGTAAAAATTTTTTCTAGAAATAATCCCTCTAGGGATAAAAACATGAAGAAATCCGAATTTGACATTTTCAAAGCGAAAAAAGTTTTTCCGCGTTTTTTCAAAAAAGGCTTTCCTGATTCAGGAAAGGCGTATTGTGTATTGAAACGAAAAGTCGCAAAAATCGCATTTTTGCGACTTTTTGTTTCAATATATAATACGTCTTCCCTGAATCAGGCAAGCATTTTTTCCCTTCTAAAATGTCAAATTCGGACTCCCCGCATGTTTTTACCCCTAGAGGGATCATTTCCAGAACAAATTTTCATGTGGGTGGCCCCCCCCCCCTATTGTGTAGTAGTTTCGAAAAGCCCTAATTTGGTTCATGGCTCTCGAAAGTTATAAAAAAGTGAGCTGGGAGCAAAACTTCATGGCCAAATGGTTAGGACTCCACGATTGCACTTTAAGGTCGCAGGTTCGAATCTCGTTTGCATTCAATTTTTTAAACTTTTTTGCCTTTTTAGATTTTTAAAAAGACTGCATTTTTTTTAGCTCGATGAGACGAATAAAATGGCACAAAAATTATTGAATTTGAACAATGTTTTGGGTTATTGAAACGAAAATTATGAATCAGAATTTTCGTTTCAATAACCCAAAACTTTATCCAAATTCAATAATTTTTGGTCATTTTATTCGTCTCGTCGAGCTATAAAAAATGCGTTCTTTCTTTTTAAATATTTAAAAAGTCAAAAAAGTTAAAAACGATAGAATGCAAGCGAGATTCGAACCTGAGGCATTAAAGTGCAATCGTGGAGTCTTAACCATTTGGCCATGAAATTTTGTTCCCGGCTCATTTTTTTACAACTTGGGTTTTTTACAATTTTTTATGTCATCCAGTTTTTCCGGTTAAAAAAATATGCTTGCGGAAGTCGGCTCTATAGCCACTCCCGTTTAGAGGTGCCACCGTTTAGACTTGTAGATAAGAAACAATAATATACAGAGTAAGGCAAAAAAATAGTTGAAATGTTGTGATTTTTACATGAATTTGGGATCTGAATTTTTCCAAATTCATGTAAAAATGAAAAAAAATTTTGAATTTTTTTCTTTTTCTAAAAATAACCCCTCTAGGGAAAATTTCATGCGTAGAATCTATTGTATTATGCGCAAAAAACGCTTCCCTGCTTCAAGGAAAAATTTGGTTTTTGAAGCAAAAATAGTCATTTTTCGCATAAATTTTCCTGAATCAGGATCAAGGAAGTGTTTTCACGCTTCGAGAATGCATGCAATCGATTTCTTGCATAGAAAACCCCCTAGATAGTCGGGTTTTCAGTCAAAGTCCGAACTTTTTTTTCATTTTCGCTTCAATACACTACCCTGAATCAGGATCAAGGAAGCGTTTTCGCGCTCCGGGAATGCGTGCAATCGATTCCCCTCATAAAATTACCCTCCCCCCCATCTTTTTTTAGAAAAAATTTTCGGTTCCCAATTCATGTAAAAAATCACAAAAGTGGTACTTTTTTGATTACCTTGTACTTATTTTTATTCGTTTTTTTCTGCCTTATTACTCATATATTTTTAGGCCTCTTTATTTATTATTATGAAACCATAGTGCTGAGTTATTTTTCTATTTAGTCATTTTTACCATGAGCACTGAAACCAACCAACAGGAAACAACAACATTTAAAGAAAAACCAAATGAATTGAAGATTTTCAAAACTCGGTAAGTCAAGGTTAACATTAAAGGAGCAGTCGACTCGAAAAAAAGACTATGAAAAATTGTATATTCAGAAAGTTCATGAAAAATAGAGCATTTTTTGTTTTTACGGCATCTTCTGAACTGTTGTAGTTTTCGAGATAATCGCGTTTGAAGTTGGCGATTTTTGAAATCTTTGTATTACAACGAAAACATGAACGCAGTGAAAATTCGGCATAGACAAGAACGGGATGGGGAACAATCATTCAAACAACACATGAACGGGACGAAAATTGTGCTTGTAATTCCCTTTATCGTCCCGTTCTTGTTCGTTCCGTTATTGTGTATGCCGAATTTTCACTGCGTTCATGTTTTCGTTGTAATACACAGATTTCAAAACTCACCAACTTCAAATGCGATTTTCTCGGCAACGATAACGTTTCAGAATTTACCGTAAAAACAAAAAATGATCCATTTTTCATGAACTTTCTGAATATATAACTTTTTCATAGTACCCACTCAACTTTTAGAAAAGAAATTAAAGAATGCAAAGAAGAGGGCCGGGTTTCGCCAACCAAAAAGCTAATGGACAGCTTTTTGAAAAAGATCCCTCATTTTACCTCCTTCAAGTCATGCAATATTTCTCATCAACAAGTCAAATCCCAGTCGCCTCAACGTCAGGCTACGACGGCGATTCCGGATGAGAGGAATTCCGCCAAAACGAATAATAATAAAAGGCCAGTGGAGGCCTCGATTGAACGAAAATCTCCTGTAAAAGTACCGAAAGCCGAACTCAGCGCTCCAATTCCTGCGAAAATCGACGAGAATCTTAATAATGGATTCGCTCCGAGGAACACGTCCAATAATATGGCAAATACCAAGGAGGAATCCTCGAACGAAACTTCAAATCAACCTTGTCAAAATGAGATTTTAAGGTACCCAATAAAAGGACCAGTCGGAAAAAAAAGTTGCCATTTTTGTACATATTCGGAAAGTTCATGAAAAATGGAGCATTTTTTATTTTTACGGTAAATTCTGAATCGTTGTAGTTTTTGAGATAATTGCGTTCGAAGTTGGCGATTTTTGAAATCTGTGTATTACAACGAAAACATGAATAATTCTTCCTTGAATCAATAAAATCTGTATATTGAGACGAAAATAATTCAAAATCCTTGAACATTTAGAAAAAACTGAATACAACATTTTTTAAAACTCGACGAGACGAATAAAATGACACCAAAATTATACAGTTTGAAAATTGTTTTGGGTTATTGAAACGAAAACCCTGATTCATGTTTTCGTTTCAATAGCCCAAAATGATTTTCAAAATGGATAATTTTTGTGTCATTTTATTCGTCTCTTCGAGTTATAAAAAATGCTGTGTTTATTTTTTTCTAAATGTTCAAGGATTTTGAATTATTGTCGTCTCAATATACAGATTTTCATTGATTCAGGGAAAGGAAAAAGTTTTCGTTGTAATACACAGATTTCAAAAATCGTCAACTTCAAACGCAATTTTCTCATAAACTACAACGATTCAGAATTTATCGTAAAAACAAAAAATGCTCCATTTTTTGAATTTTTTAAATATATACAAACTATTAGTACTTTTATCTGACTGGGCTGGTCCTTTAAGTGTGACACCTAATGTTCACTAGCACCAAAAATTCTTGTTTTTACGAAAACGAAAAAATTTAAAATGTGTCAGACCAGCTAGCATGCTTACTCAAAATTATATGTCAGTTGTTGCTTTCTTATGAACACGTAGATCAATCCCAATTTTCTCCAGCTCATGTTCTTATGTTTTTGTTGAAAGAATTTTCAACGCTTTTTGTTGTGCTGTTTTCCTTGTTTTTGATATATATCTAGTTTCCAATGAAGTAAGTGGTGTATATAGGATGTATAAAAAATCGGAATTTGGGCGATTCTTTCATATTTTTTAACCTTAACCCTGAATCAGGGAATCAGAGTGTGTGTATTGAAGCGAAAGTCGAAAATTTTTAGATTTTCTGCATGAAAATGATTTTCCGAGGGTAATTTTATGCGGAGAATCGATTATGCGTATTCCTGAAGCTTGAATTCCTTCCCTGATTCAGGGAAATGAGAATTTTGTATTGAAGCGAAAATCAAAAAATTGTAGGTTTCTTGCATAAAATCATCTTCCTGGGAGCAAATTTATGTGGGGAATCAATTGCGCGCAATCCCGAAGCATGAAAACGCTTCTGATCCTGATTCAGGGGAATTAGTACATATTGATTTTTGTTTCAATATACACTCTTATTTCCCTGAATCAGGGTCAAGGAAGCATTTTCAAGATTCGAAAATGTGCGCAATCGATTCCCCGCATGAAATTATATATGATTTTGAGGGAGAAATTTCAAAATTTTCGATCTTCGCTTCAATACACACTCCAATTCCCTGATTCAGGAAGCGTTTTCAAGCTTCGGGAATGCACGCAATCGATTCTCCCGCATAAATTTACCCCCAGGAAGTCATTTTAAGGCAGAAAATCTAAAAATTTTCGATTTTCGCTTCAATACACACACTTCGATTCCCTGATTCAGGGTGAAAAACATGAAAAAATCGCCCAAGTTCCGTTTTTTATACACCCTGTTTCCAATTTGTAAGTGTTGTATAGTAATGCACCACACATAGTACATTTGATCATTTTTATTGCATTTTTTCGCACGAAAAATCTATGCATATAAATTGAATGTAAAGTCCAGTCGACGAGAAAATTTACTATTCAAAATGTGTCGCTAAAAACGAGCCTCTCTCTAACTGACCCACCGATGGAAGAACTTTATCTCCATCGGGCTGTTGCGCTTGCCTTCCGAAAAGTACTCCATGTTGTTGTTCATTCATTCAACACCGGATGAAGTCGGCCTTTGGTCCTTATCTTGCATGTTTTTGTGTCATAGCGAAAATAATGGAAGCGGCCTGTTTTTTTGTATTAGTCATTAGGGAAATGTCGAGTTCACTGTGTTGTCATTTTTATTTCCGCCCAATCAATCACTTTTAATATGTGTTATTAAAATAAAATTTGACGGGCAATTTACTCTCTTTTTTTAGTGATGATCCAAAAGAAAGCACTGTGCAAAGCAATGGGATCGAGTCGCGCATCTCTCAAACTATTATTATGAAGAAAAAGCGTGCGGATAGCTCGGCAGATGCACTTATTCTACAGAGATTGAATCCGTCACCAACTAAGTAAGATCGGTTTTACTTACCTTTTATACATTACAACCATTACAAATTTCCTAACAACGATAGGGAGCCATCCACGTGAAAAAAATTTCAAAATTTTGTTGGAAATGACTCCTCTAGGGATAAAAACATGCAGGGAATCTGAATTTGACATTTTCGAAGCGAAAAAATACTTCCCTGATTAAAAAAATCGAATTTGAAAATTTTTTTGGGTTATTGAAGCGAAAACCCTGATTCATGTTTTTCGTTTCAATAACCCAAAACTATTTTCAAATTCGATAATTTTGGTGTAATTTTATTCGTCTTATTGAGCTATGAAAAGTGACTCTTTTCTTTTTTTAATTGAACCTTTAAATTTTTAAAGTTTATAAAAAACTGAAATTTTTTAAATTCAATCCCTTCGTTTCAATGTTCAAACACGTTTAAAAAATGCTTCCCTGATTCAGGAAAGGGGCAATTTGTAAAAGTATGACTGCGCCGAACACGCCAAAGGGTCCAAATTAGGCTTAGGCTTAAGCCTAAGCCTAGGCCTAGGCTTAGGTCTAAGCCTAAGCTTCGGACTTTTTTAAGCCACGGACTTTTTTCCCAACGGATTTTATGTTATTTTCTCGAATTTTCGCGTCGATATACAGCTTGTCTTGAATCCGAGGACTTTTTTAAATATTAAATTCGGATTCCCCACACATTTTTACCCCCAAAAGGGGTCGATTTTAATCAAAAATCGTATTTTTGTGACTTTTCGCTTCAATACACAGGCTTTGCCTGAATCAGGGAAGAGTTTTTTCGCTTTGAAAATGTCAAATTCGGGCATGATTTTTCGCATGTTTTTACCCCTAGAGGGGTCAATTCTAGATGATGAAAAAAAATTTTTTTCGAAAAATTTCACGTCTAGTAAGATACCAGTAATCGATACTAGTTCCGCACTTTCTTTGAAGGGAGGTTGTGCTGAACGACCCTGTAGAATTCCATTTAAAATGTTGGTTTTGTACATATTATTCACTCTTTGCATGTGCCTGTTGAATGAAGTGTTTGAAGAAGAGTCAACCCTCTTCAATTATTTGTTCACAAGAAAGATACTAAGAATGCTGCTAAGTAGCTGATATTTTTGGTTTCGCAAAAATTTTTCATTTTTTTACTATTCACGTCATTGCCGTTTATTGTTTAGTTTTATTTCTTTTGTACAGGATGGGCGAAAAAAATCGTTCCTTACTAAAACAGTGTCCCCTCCCCCGGTTCCCAATTATAAAACCAATTTTCGCGTCAATACACCAACTCCATTCCCTGAATCAGGATAATTTTTTCATGCTTAGAAAATGTGCACAATCGATTCCCCGCATAAAATTACTCCCAGATGGATGCTTTCAGAGCGAAAAAGAAAATTGTTCGATTTTCGCGTCAATATATCAATTCCATTCCCTGAATCAGGGTCAAGATAATTTTTTCATGCAATCGATTCCCCACATAACATTTCCCCAGATGGATACTTTCAGGGTGAAAATAGAAATTTTTTCGATTTTCGCTTCAATACACCGAATCCATTCCCTGAACCAGGGTTAAGCATGCGTTTTCATGCTTTGGGAATGTGTGGATGATTCAAAAAAAGAGAATTTTGCGCGATTTTTTCAAAAATTTTCAAGTTTGTTAATTTTTACCAAAATAACAATATAGGGGGTTGTTCTATGCGAAAAATCGATTGTGCGCATTGTCAAACCTTGAAAACGCTTCCCTGACCCTGAATTAGCCTATTTTCGCTTCAATACACATGCCTCTTCCCTGAATCAGGGGGAGCGTTTTCATGCTTCGGGAATGCGCGCATTCCCGAAGTATGAAAACTTTTGTAAAAAGCAAAAAAATATGGACGCGAGTGAGATTCGAACCAGCACCTTTTAAGTGGAAGGCAACTGCCTTAACCACTACGCTATAGACCCGACAATTTAGTTTAAATCTCATTTTTAGTTTAAAAAATATATTCATTTTTAGTTTAAAAAAATATATTTCGGGCCCAAAAATTTTTTTGCGCACTTTTTTTACTCATCCTGTATATATTTTTTGTTTTAAATTCAATTTTTAAATTTCACTAACTCGATCTTCTTGATCTTCTTCTAGAACTTTGTTGCTTGTTTAGAATTAACACTTTAGTTTACATTAGAGAAAGACAGCAACAAAAACCAGAAGCAGGAAGAAGAGTCGGGGTGGCTGAATGAAGACGATCTCGCACAAATCTCGGACTTGGAAAACCGGCTTGAGGCAAAAACCTTCATCTGGTGATTATTATCTTCTCTCGAGTGAGAGAACTGACCAACTACTGGACCGCATAGTTTCCATAATAACTCGATTTACCAGACAAAAAACTCTTTGATCATTTCCTACCATTTATTTGAAAAAGTATTAATAGAAAGCAAAAATCAAATGGTATAGGCTTAGCGTTGACTCGTCTTCCATTTCTTGTATACTTGACCCACAACTAAGCTTTTTTATTTGTTTGCCTGCCTAAAGTTCACTTCTTTTCATGGATGGCCATCGCTACTTGGCTGTCGGTTCTTCTCACAAACATCGATCTTTGCCGCGGCCAAAAGTTTTGTAAGTGGATAAACTTGTGCTTCTTCTCTGCTGTTTTTTTATAATTTTTTAAATACATTTTAAAGAAGGATAAACTTTGCAGCAGCAAAAAAAATTTTTTTGGAAAATTTTTTTAAACTCCGAAAAAAGTGTTTTGGAATTTTTGCAAAAATGATTTTTCTAGGGGTAGTTTTATGCGAAAAATCAATTGCGCGCATTCCCGAAGCTTGAAAATGCTTCCCTGACCCTGATTCAGGGAAATAAGTGTATGTATTGAAACGAAAATGTGAAAATTTTGGATTCAATACACACTCTTATTTCCCTGAATCAGGGTCAGGGAAGCATTTTCAAGCCCCGGGAATGCGTGCAATCGATTTTTCGCATAAAATTACCTCTAGAAAAGTCATTTTTGTAAAAATTACAAAAAAAATTTTGGAGCTCTTCTCCCTGGGGAG
Source organism: Acrobeloides nanus (assembly GCA_900406225.1). Lineage (NCBI taxonomy): Eukaryota > Metazoa > Nematoda > Chromadorea > Rhabditida > Cephalobidae > Acrobeloides > Acrobeloides nanus. The sequence goes on from OZJO01009492.1 coordinate 19,619, forward strand.
ACGCAATCAACAGTTTACAAAAACTGATACTTATTTTGAAGTAATTTTATGGAAAAATATCCTCTAAAGGCTTAGACCTAGGCTTAAGCTTAGGCTTAGGCTTAGGCTTAAGCTTAGGCTTGGGCGTAGGCTTAAGCCTAAGATTAAGCCTAAGATTAAGCCTAAGCTTAAGCCTAAGCCTAGGCTTAGGCTTAAGCTTAGACTTGGGCTTAGGCTTAGGCTTAAGTCTAAACTTAAGCCTAAGCCTAGGCTTAGACTTAGGCTTAAGCTTAGACTTGGGCTTAGGCTTAAGTCTAAGAGTAAGCCTAAGATTAAGCCTAAGCCTAAGCCTTAGGCTTAGACTTAGACTTAGGCTTAACCTTAGGCTTAAGCCTAGGCCTAAGCCCAATTTTAAGGTTAAGCCTAAGCTTAAGCTTTTAGAGGATTTTTTCCATAAAATTACTTCAAAAAAAGCATCAGTTTTTTCTGTTGATTGCGTCTCCCCAGGAAGAAGAGCTCCAAAATTTTTTTCAGAGATACCACTGCAAAGTTTACCCCCTTAAAAAAATTTAGATTCAACGAATTCTCCAAAGACATGTTCGTATTCACAGCCCCAAATAGGGCAAAAGTCTCGGCGACAGTAACACTAGACCGACCGCCAAAATTGGCTTCTCAAGAGGTTTTAGTTTTAAGTGTTTTTGGATCATGTCAAACATTTTCTCACGAATATCATTTTAGACCAAATTATCCGGTGCGACCTCAACTAGTGCCATTGTTGATGCCCTGGCGACAGAAGCAAGATCAAGCTCGTCAAACACTCTTGTCCCACACTCAGCTACCAATTCGGTCAAAAGTGGATCGTCGTGCACGTTGATTTCAACCGTTTCTTCTTCATCAGGACCTGTCTTAAACGCTTCTGTAGGAAACACATTGACTGTAACAACCGCTGGCACCGCTATGTCCAATAATACAAATTTGTCGACGAACACCATTTCTACAACATATTCAGCTACAAGCTTGCCACCTGCAATGCCTTCGAGCCAGTCAACAAACTCTGTCGCAAATCCGTCAAATGGAAAAACTCCGAGCTCTTCGTTTGCAGACAAACTCTCTCGCAGTTTCTTTGACCTAACTCAAGGGAGTCAAGATCGCTTGCAAAAATGGAAGACTAAACTTCAAACGGGAAAACGACCCCAGCGTGAAAAAGATGGCAGTGAGCCGCCTCTTAATAGGTAAAGATTTAGACAAGGTTTTGAATAATAATGTCTAAAAATGGGATGACCTTGAAGGCAATATGGCGACTTGCGGACCGCAATTATTTCCGATCAATAGGGAAAGATGGACAGTTTAGTAAAAAATTTTCTCTTGCTTGAAATGTGAAAAAACATTTCCCTGATTCAGGGAAGGCTTGTGTATTGAAACGAAAAGTCGCAAAAATTGCATTTGCGACTTTTTGCTTCGATACACAATACACCTTCCCTGAATCAGGGAAGCGTTTTTCGCTTTGAAAATGTCAAACTTTTTTTCCGACCGGATTGGTCCTTTAAACATGCTCAATTTTTATACATGAATGTGCTAATAAAATTTTATATTTTAGAAAAATGAGCACTCTAAGTGGCAACTTTTTGGGCGACACTGAAGTGCTTGTCGATTGGTCCACAAGAGATTCGCCAGAAAAGCCGAGATTTCTCACATCTAATCCCAAAACAAACGAAATTAGTCCGAGGCCGTTACACGCTTCCAAGTCGGCATCTCAAGCTCTCACTCGTGATTTCGAACCGTTCATTCCCACTATATCACCATCGCTTAGCAAACAGTAAGATTTTCATGATTAGAATTATTTTGAGGGCATGTGATTATCTTGTGACAAATCTTAAATGACCCCTAAAGTTGATTCCATGTGAAAGAGCAGAAAATTCTGAGCATTTTTTGCTTTTGGACCACTACTTGAAAATTTAACCGTAAAAAGTTATGAGCAAAACAAACAAGTTCAAACGAGTTTGAACATTGAAACGAAAAGATTGAATTTCAATTTTTGCTTATAAAATTTAAAAGTTTAATTAAAAAAGAAAAACGGCACTTTTCATAGCTCAATAAGACGAATAGAATGATACCAAAATTATCGAATTTGAAAATAGTTTTGGGTTATTGAAACGAAAACCCTGATTCATGTTTTTCGTTTCAATAACCCAAAATAATTTTCAAAATGGATAATTTTGGTGTTATTTTATTCGCCTCATTGAGTTATGAAACGTGGCGCTTTTCTTTTTTAATTGAACCTTTAAATTTTATAAAAAAACTGAAATTTTTTAAAATTCAATCTCTTCATTTCAATGTTCAAACTCGTTTTAAAAACGCTTCCCTGATTCAGGGACTGCGTATTATGTATTTGCAAAATGCGATTCTTGCCTAATGTGCGAGGAATCCGAATTGGACGTTTAACAAATTTCTCGGATTCAAGGAAAGCTGTATATCGACGCGAAAATTCGAGAAAACAACACATATTTTGGTCTAAACAAGCGCTTTCGCATTTTTGCGACTTTTCGCTTCAATACACAGTACGCCTTCCCTGAATCAGGGAAGCGTTTTTTTGCTTAAGCTTGCATAAACTCTGCATAAGACGTCTGTCATCAACAAATTAAATACCTAAGGACTCGTTAGTTAGGAGACAAGTGCACAAAGGTCAAAATTTTGACAAGTGATGCGTCTTTGTCTACTTCCTTCTTCTTGAACTTTTAAAGTAGCTTTATTTTACATCTCCATTATTCTCATAAAAATAAACTAATACGTAAGATGAGAAAGATGACACGGAAATTGGTTGCATTCATATCTTGATAAATGAAGCTGTCTTGCGAGTTTGACCTTCAACTAGCTTAATAAGATAATTGCATGTGCTTGCTTCTCTGTGTGTAATCTATTTGATGGCCGTATGCAATTTTTTAATTGGTTTAAGGACCAATCTGGTCGGAAAAAAAGTTGCCATTTTTGCGTTATATTCAGAAAGTTCATGAAAAATGGAGCATTTTTTATTTTTACGACAAATTCTGAATCGTTGTAGTTTTCAAGATAATTGCATTTGAAATTTGAATTGTGTATTGAAACGAAAACAGGAATCAGAATTTTCGTTTCAATAACCCAAAACAATGTTCAAATTGAATAATTTTGGTGTCATTTTGTTTGTCTCGTTTAGCTATAAAAAATATCTACAATGTTCATTTTATAAAAATTTAAAAAATCGATGCAAAAATCGATTTTTTCGTAAAAAATTCAAAAAAGTTTGTGTATTACAACGAAATACATGAACAATTTCAAACGCAATTATCTCAAAAACTACAACGATTCAGAACATGACGTAAAAACAAAAAATGCTCTATTTTTCATGAACTTTCAGAATATCAACAAAAATGGCAACTTTTTTTCCGACCAAACTGATCCTTTAAATGATTAAAATATCATTGTGTATTTCGCCTTTTAAATCCTCTCACTTGAACTAGTTGCGTAGGCTCCTCTTCTTTTTGTCTGTGTCCAAGAATAATAATCTTCTGGTCATTTCATTACCACATGCCACATTTTTGAGACCTAAAGTGTCTCTACATCTGTCGACCGAAACCATTTGTTTGTGTCTTTTGTGTGTGCCATCCTTTAGTCCCGATGTGCCACAGAATTATATCCTTTTTGTTCTTGGGATGAAGGAAAAGAAGAAGACGGCCCCACTTTTTCGTGCGTCGGCAAACATCGTAATCAGCTTTAGCTCAGGCGTGTCCTCCTTCCAGTTTTATTAGTTGGATATAAGCAATCCGGAATTGGATCTGGATTTGGGAGATAGATGGAAATTAGCGGGCATTTTTAATGAAACTCTGAATAATTTTGGACAAATCGTTATTTTCGTGCTATACGGAAATACACCTTCAAATTTCCGGTATATATCCTGTTATTTTAAGCTATTCTGAGCAACATTCAAAAGAAATTTTTTTGAAAAAAAGTTGTTAAAAAAATTTATGTTAAATTATAAGCAAAATTAAAAATCATAATTTTTTTGTGAACTTGGCTTAGTGGTAGTGATCCAAGATTTGAGTCTTAAGGGTCTCGGGTTCGAATCCCACTTGAATCGATTTGATTTTGCCATATTCAAAAAAAATTTTTGAAAAAAAGTTGTCTAACCATGGAATATACCAGATTTGTTTCTCAGGCAAAATCAAATCGACTCAGGTGGGATTCGAACCGAGACCCTTAGACTCGATTCTTGAAGCACTACCACTGAGCCAAGTTCACGATAAAATCGTTTTTTTTAATTTTGCTTATAATTTAAAGCATAATTTTCGTAAAAAATTGTTTAAAGATGACTATTTGCTTAGTGTATTATCATCTCGGCCATATATATTAATGTACGAAGATTGACGCCTTATTTCCTTTCTTTGATCGTCTTTCGGGGTTCAATAATCTTCGATGGCCGTTTTGTGGTTGACATTTGTCCTTTATATCTTCCCTATGTTTATTCCCATCAAAGTGTTCTTGTATATTACTTTGGTTTTCCGGGCGCTTTTCTATCGTTCAAAAAGAAGTATATCTAGACACCGGCACATAAAAAAATTTTTGTTCATTTTTTTTTGACAGTTTGATGACAAACATGTAGTAAAAATGTATAGAAAAAACTTTAATTAAGGCAATTTGAAATATACTAGCTTTTTTTCGCAGGCAAAATCAATTCGACTCAGGTGGAATTCGAACCCGAGACCCTTAGACTCGAATCTTGGAGCACTACCACTGAGCCAAGTTCACGATAAAAATCGATTTTTTAAATTTTGCTTATAATTTAATAAAACGCAAAAAATTTTCGAGAAAAATGAATTTTTAGCAACCAAAAAATAACCACGCAAAAACAACTTGCTTCAGGTGAGAATCGAACCTGAGCCTTCTGCACGAAAAGCGAGAGAAAAACCACTTAGCTACGTAGCCATTTGTTATGAATTTTTTAAAATTGACTATATCCAGATAAAATTTTTTTGTATAAACTCAATTTTCTCGTCGTTGTACTCCATTTTCCGTGAACCTTTTCATCGAATTCTTTGAAAGGTGTTCGTCGCGGTGCATTTTAAAGAGCCTTTCTTTATTGGTGAGCAGCTTGTAAATGTCCACTTTCGTTGTGTGTCGGCTATTATCTCCCATCCGCATCTTAAAATTTACACCAATTTCCAACTTCTTCCTAGTTGGTTTTGATTAATCGACCTATTCGAAGTCTTTATGCTTTTCATTCGGTTGTCGCCATTCTTGTCTTTGCCTCCGAAAATTCCTGCTTTTTTAACTATTCATAAATCTTTTTAGTTAGAGGGCATATTCAGGGTTTTCGTGTTAACATTCAGGCAAATTTAAACCTGTTTTCGGACGATTTCTCTAGGAGGTCTAACAAGGAATGCTATTTCAGATGCCAATAAAAATTTTATGCTTATTTTGAAGAACATAAAAAATTATGGTAATGAGCAAAAAATTAGCTGCTGACCGTATTTCCTCTTCGAGCTATGAGGCAAACAAGTTTTTAATGTCACGTTAGGGTGCGCGCTATAGTATAATTTTTTTGCTACCATGGAACTTTTTATTGAATCAGGCAACGTGTGCATTGAAACGAAAAGAAACGTGGATTCTTATATAGCTTTTTTGATGCATCCCTGCGTGGTCGTATGGCGGGAAAATAAGGATTAGTACTAACTTGACTTGGGCTTAGGCTTAGGGTTGGGCTTAGGCTTAGGGTTGGGCTTTGGCTTGGGTTTAGACTTATGCTTAGGGCTGGGCTTAGGCTTGGGCTTAGAGTTGGGCTTAGGCTTGGGCTTAGGGTTGGGTCTAGGCTTGGGCTTGGGCTTGGTCTTAGGCTTAGACTTAGGTTTTTTTAGTCCCTTTTTTAGGAAGTACTAACTAATCCTTATTTTCCCGCCAAACGACCACCCAGGGATGCATAAAAAAGCTATATAAGGATCCACGTTTCTTTTTGTTTCAGTGTATAAGTTGCCTGATTCAATCAAAATTTTAAAAAAATTTCGTCTATAGCAGTCGTGAAACGCATTTCACGACAATTCCCAGACGCTAACCGTCCGTAAATCGGACTCATTTCCAGACGGCGGTCGAAAACGGGTTTGAATTTGCCTTAATATTGACACGAAAACTCTGAATTTTACATTTTTTAAATACGCTTAATTATTGGGTGACTTTTAAAAAACAGAGACGGCTTTCTTTATAGCTCGACGAACAAAACGACATCAAATTTATCCAACTTGAAAATTGTTTTGGGTTATTGCAACGAAAACCCTGCATCAGGGTTTTCGTTGAAAAAATCTTTATTTTAAAGAATTTTCAAACTTTCTCTTTCCCTCGAATAGTTGGCTTAGATTGCATCGCATGATTGATTGCTTTTTCAATTTCACCATTCAAAATTATGTTAGGCGATTGATAAAATCGATAAGCACCACCATGAAGACTTCTCGTTGTGGAATCTCTCTAAATCATGTTCACACATCTTTTCTTTTTTAATTCCGACGATTAGGCCGCGTTTTCATCGAGATAAATGTTTATTGACAATTTTTCTCGCGCAATAGGAATATGGGAATGACTTTTCGTTTATTACACTTAGACATTTTTCTAGCCAATTTTCCACTGTTTTCCTTTTTTGTAACTACACATTGTTGATGCTATTGTTTGTTCATTCGAATTGCGTGTTGTGGGAGGACAACGTCTCTACAATCTACAGGGTGTCCCAAAAAAGTGGATGTTTTGAAAAAAATTTTCGTTTTTAAATTTTCACCAAAATAACTATATAGGCTTTTCTATGTGAGAAATCGATTGCGTGCATTTTTGAAGCTTGAAAATGCTTCCCTGACTCTGTATTAGCCTATTTTCGCTTCAATACATATGCCTCTTCCTGAATCAGGGAAGCGTTTTCAAGGTTTAGCAATGATCATTGATTTCTCGCATAAAATCTTGGTCTTTCCTTAAGTTTTTCAATTTTGACGAAATTTTCAATTTTTGATGAATTTTTCGATTGGTTACGAATTTTTCAATTTTTGTCTAATTTTTCAATTTTTAGCACAGTTTTCAATTTTTGACGAATTTTTTCAATTTTGACGAATTTTTCTATTTTTGACGAATTTTTCGATTTGTTAAGAATTTTTCAATTTTTGACGAATTTTTCAATTTTTGATGAATTTTTCAATTTTTTTAATGAATTTTCAATTTTTACGAAATTTTCCAGAAACAAGTAAGAGTGCCCCTTTTTTGGGACACCCTGTACAAAACAGCTCTTATGTTGCACTAAAGTGTTTAATTGGCTCAAAATGTCAGTTAGAAGTCGTGTAAGATTTTTCGTACGCGCAACTTCTTCTTGTTGTTGACTCCTGCGGTGCAATCGATCCTTTCATGTAATTCTTGCAAAACTAGAAGGAATGATAGTTTCTCTGTGTGTATGTTATATGTGTGTTAGCTACTCGCTTTAGTCAACATTCTACATGTCTCATGTTAGACCATTTTTTGTACTTTTGAGATTAGACAGAGTCCAACTATTGAATGGACATTATTATTTGTCCGCCTCAGCGGGGATCATAAAAAACATGCTCAAATGAATGAATGAAAGATTGAAAGAACGAATTACTACTCTAGATATAGCATATTCTCACTTTACACTATCAGTGTTAACGGACAAAAATTTTCGCTCTTGTATGTTGACTGTTTGGTGGTGGGGGAGATGTCTCACGCTTGGTGAGATTTGTTCATTTATTGATCATTATATAGCTATGACCTAGATTTTTTTCACGTTTATTATGTAGTATAGTTTGTTTTTGCTGCAGAAAATTTAGGAAAACTTGATCGAGCGGCAGGGATGCCAGATTTTGATTTCGCATAATTTCAATTTTTGACGAATTTTTCGATTTTTGACATATTTTTTAATTACGAATTTTTCAAATTTTGGCGAATTTTTCGATTTTTGACGGATTTTTCAATTTTTGACATATTTTTTAATTACGAATTTTTCAATTTTTGACGAATTTTTCGATTTTTGATGTATTTTTCGATTTTTGACATATTTTTTAATTACGAATTTTTCAATTTTTTACAAATTTTTCGATTTTTGATGGATTTTTCAATTTTTGATGAATTTTTCGATTTTTGACATATTTTTATAATTACGAATTTTTCAAATTTTGACGAATTTTTCGATTTTTGGCGAATTTTTCGATTGTGACAAATGTTTCAATTTTTTACGAATTTTCATTTTTTAACAAATTTTTCGATTTTTAACAAAATTTTCTATTTTTGACGAATTTTTCAAATTGACCGTAAAAGTAACGAATTTAAAAAGTTTTTCCACAAACCCCCTGCTGAAATTTGTTCAACAGGGTGTTTTTGAGGGCGGCCACTAATACGTTCGGACGGCTCCCGAAAGGACTTTAGTTCACTAATAACTTCACTAATTGCGTTCGGAAACATCACTAATAGGCATTCGGACGCGTTCTGAAACGTTCGGATGCGTTCGGGTGCTCGTCCGAACATTTCCGAACGCGTCTGAACGTTTCCGAACGCGTTAGAACGCTTCTGAACGCCTATTAGTGATGTGTCCGAACGCGTCCGAACGGAATCAGTGATGTTATTAGTGATAAATTAGTGCAGTCAAAAATTTCTGAACGAATTAGTGGCGGCCCTGAAGAACCTTTTTGAAAATTCGCTACTTTTACAGTCCATCTTGAACTCAATTAATTATGCGAATTTCAAAATCTGACACCCCTGTCGAGCGGCTCCTTCGGCCTTTCATTTTGTTGGGGTGGGGAAGAGAGGCAAGAACTTTCGCTTGTGCATGTTTGTGTTACTTAAAATTACTTTTTACGGGTTCATATAAACATCTATACACCAACTATATCATAAATTTTTTCAGCAATTCTCTGCGCGAATCTGAAATGGAGCACCGAACCTTAAAGCATCGTGACAATTACCATTCCGGCTCCGACAAAAATCTCAGCATGCACTATCAAAATATGAAAAATTTACAGCAACTCGTTCAAACTATTGAAGGTAAGTAGAAAAATAAATAAGTAGTAGTAGGAAAATAGAGTCGTAGAAAAATAAAATTGACATTAGAAAATTTATAGGCTATTCGAATGACAAAAATCGCTCAATCGATCTTGATCTCCCTCCTCCGGCACGAATCATGCCATTCTCTGGGATCAAACCACAGGTTGTTATTAACGACACTTATTTAAACGATAAATAATAAATTTTGAAGGATGATGGGATAATCCGTCCAATTGCTTTCCGACCGAATGCATTGAATAAAAATTCTGCTGACCGCCAATCATTTAACTCGGAATCGGCCTCTTTCTTCGTTAAAACTCCAAATAGTACTTCGCCTTCAGATTCGAACGTTGAGACTAAACCTTTAAGGTATATCTTTTATTTTAATATGTTAATGTTGCGGTTGGCATTACTACAAGGTCGAAATTCAATACGAGTCATTTGGTGGCCGCCATGGTGTAGTGGTAGGTGCGCTGCCAGGGAGTTTGGTATCACTGGCATTAGCAAGGTTCGGTTCCCCCTTGCATCCAAAAGATTTTGTTCGGCAATATTTAGCGAAAAAAATCGAAAATCTCAGTATGCATTACCAAAATAAAACAATATGATTGAAACATCCATAATGGAACGAAATCAAATTCAGGGTTTTCGTGTCAATATTTGTCAAAAATTGAAAATTCGTCAAAAATTCATCAAAAATCGAAAAATTCATCAAAATTGAAAAATTCGTCAGTGTGAGTGACCATCATGATGTAGTGATCCGGTGCGCTGCCAAAAAGTTCTGTATTACCGACACTAGCAAGGGTTCGGTTCCTCCTTACGTCCAAAAGATTTTGTCCTGAGATTTTCTCGCTAAATACTTCAAAATATTTAGCGAGAAAATCTAAGAGGGACACTTAAAATCCAAAGAAGAACCAATGATCGATCGGGGGATCACAACAATTAAAAAAGATCAGTTTACTCAAAAATATCGTTTTTTGCAAATAACTGCAAAGCAATTGAAGACTATCAAATTTCAGTGATAGCACGTACTAGCATTTTTTTGTTGAAAGTTAGCCGTGAAAGTGGGAACAACGAAAATAAACATCAAATTTCATTTTTAGAGAACAATCGAAGAGTATAAGCAACCTTTCTTCTGCCCTAGCCGCTTCGAATGTAATGGCTCCGTTACGTGCCCGACCAATTCCTCAAGCATCAACAAGGTAGATTTTTATACATGTTGCATCCGATCCCGACTTTCACTCAATTCTGAATCGGGTAGACCGATCCTGAGCCCTGCTCGAGTATATTCTGATCCAGTGCGTCGTCTAAAAAAAGTTGGCGCTTCGTGGTGTAGTGGTCCGGTGCGCTTTTTGCCTAAAGGGGGTTGTTTTTAGGAAAAAATCATATTTTTGCGACTTTTCGCTTCAATACACAATCTGCCTTCCCTGAATCAGGGAAGCGTTTTTTGAAAAAACGCGAAAAAATCTTTTTTATCTTCGAAAATATTAAATTCGGATTTCCTGCATGTTTTTACCCCTAGAGGGGATAATCTCAGAAAAAAAATTCTGAAAATTTTTCACGTGGGTGTCCCTCTATTGTGTAGTAGCTCCAAATTTTCGTCAAAAATTAGACTTCTATAGTCAAATGTCAACATTTTAAAATAAGGTTTCCTCTTTGAAAACTCGACTTTTTTAAAAGTCGTTATATTGACACGATAACATGAGCTACGATCAAAAAGGCTGATTGGATCGTATTCAGCATGCATTTTTGCATAATAACGACAAAATTTTTTTTATCAAAAACGAATTTCTGGAGACTTCCATGTGATGAAATGTCGGATGCAAGACTTATTGAACAACCTAATAAATAAGTTATTTAAAAGTTTATTTTTTAGTACAAATTCGTCTCCGGGCAATATAACTAAAAGAAATACTACTCGTCAAGTTGAAGAAGAAAATGAATACGACACTGTCCCTGAATATATTGATAATAAATACTTTTCTGAAAGTAAGCAAATACCAAACAACAACATGTTATTACTACTATCCCTGGTCGTTTGATGTTTCGAAACTTTTTGTATGTTTTTGAGCTGATTTCTCCGGAAATACAAAACCAATCCTGATAGTTTTGGTTTGATTAGAAAGCTGGATTTCGTAACAATCGAATGACACCAAAATCATGGCATATCTTTTTCTGATTGAGGATTGCATAATTATTAAAAATGTCGAAAAACTGACATTTTTTACTAATTATGCAATATCTCCGCAACCAGAAAGAGTGATGCATAGATTACCAAGGGGGGGGGGAGGTACAGTACCCCCCTCACCACTCATCCATCGGGAATTTTTAAAAATTTGCAAAAAAAATCATAAAAGGGGACCAAGATAATTTTGACAAAATTTAAAAAAAAAATTCATTCATCCATCCAAGCTGGCGAAAAACATCACAAAAACCATCCATCCTGAGGGACCGGTGTATCCCCCCTACTGATAAACTATGGAGTGATGATATGATTTTTGTGTGATTCGATGGCTACGAAATCGAGCTTTCTAACCACACCAGGATTGGCTTTGTACTTTCGGAAAAATCAGCTCAAAAACATAAAAAACGTTTCGAAATGTCTAGTTTCGAAACATCAATCGACCCTATCCCTCTACCTTACCCTTATTTTAAAACTTTTTTCAAAAATTGTTGACCCTCTGATTTTTTTAAAGTCAATATAAAAATTTTCTAGACGAAAACCATGGAAATGCGCCAGAAGCATACTCCCATATTTATCCGTATCAACAACCATCGAGTCAATCTAGCTTAAATCGACGCAGCTATTATTCGAATAGCACGGATACGGGAAATTCGTCGAAAAGTGAAGGAAATCATGCACCATCGAATACTACATCCAACAATGCTATACACACAAATTCACCTCAATCAGCTTCAAATGGAATTAGGGTAAACATTTTTTTCGATTTTGAAAAATCCATCAAAAATAAAAAATTCGTAAAACATTGAAAAAAGTGCCAATTTTTCAATTTTTGACGAATTTTTCTATTCGTCAAAAATAGACAAATTTCTCAAAAATTGAAAATTCGTCAAAAATTTTTTTGACTTATCGATTTTGATCAATACTGTTTAGAAATCTGCAAGTGGAGTGCAACAACAAAATGGCAATAATCACCGCCACTCATTCGGATTACACATAACACCATCGCCAAGCGATTCTGGGATTGTTGATTATGAGGTTCAAAAATGTTCATCGTTTTACGTATTATAACAAATACGAATTTAGACTCTAATTCGAGATAAAGAAAATGAGCTATCGAATGTTCGTCAAGCCATGGAACATAATGAAGAGGCCTTGGTGCGAGTGTATCAAGAAAAAGAGATCCACTATAAGGATCAAATCGTTGACTTGAAACAAAGGCTGCAAGTTAGTCAACAAGGTGAAGCAACTCTTCGCCAGCAGCTTTCCATTGCTGAGGATCAACGAAAGTCGTTGCAGAACACCATCCAATCACTCAATAATGATAAGAGAATGCTGCAGCAAAAGGTAAGGATTAAAAAGACGTAAATATTAGTTTGTTTAAAGGACCAGTTCAGTGGGTAAAAAGTTGCCAATCTTTGTTGATATTCGGAAAGTTCATGAAAAATGAAGCATTTTTTGTCTTTACGGTAAATTCTGAATCGTTGTAGTTTTCGAGAAAATTGCGTTTGAAATTTTGAATTTGTGTACATGTTTTCGTTGTAATACACAAACTTTTTTGAATTTCAAAATTTCAAACTCAATTTTCTCGAAAACTACAACGATTCAGAACATGTCGTAAAAACAAAAGATGCTCCATTTTTCATCAACTTTTAGAATATCAACAAAAATGGCAACTTTTTTCTCACTGGACTGACCCTTTAACGTGAACAACCTTAATATAAGCATGAAAAAAACTTTGTAGTGCCAACAAATCGAAAGAGAACTCTACAACATACGCAATCGTTTCGATGATTTTGTCCGTGAGACCTCAATGCAGCAACAACGTACGGCTGGGCTATGCGAAAATTGTCTCCGCCAAAAAAGTTCTACTACACAAAATTCGTCACTTGCAAATGAGTCTTTTTATGAAAATGGCTTCACTTCCATGGATCGGCGTGGCACTTCAAAGGCACCTATGCCAGCTCCTCGTTTATCAAAGGTATATTTGAATGAAAGATTTTGGAGCTACTACGCAATAGGGGTGGAGGGAGCCACCCACGTGAAAAAATTTTCAAGGAAATGATCCCTCTAGGGGTAAAAACATGTGGGGAATATGAATTTGATATTTTCGAAGTGAAACAACGCTTCCCTGATCCAGGGAAGGCCTATATATTGAAGCGAAAAGTTACAAAAATCACAAAAAACGCTTCCCTGATTTAGAGAAGGCATGTGTATTGAAGCGAAAAGTCGCAAAAATGCAATCTTTGCGACTTTTCGCTTCAATACACAGGCCTTTCCTGAATCAAGAAAGCATTTTTCGCTTCGAAAATGTCAAAGTCGAATTTCTCTGCATGTTTTTACCCCTAGAGGGGTCATTTCCAGAAAAAATTTTTCAAAATTTTTTCACGTGACTAGTCCCCCTCCTATTGTGTAATAGTTTTAAAATTTTTATATGATATTAGTAAATTTAGGATACTTCAATCGATCGTGAACTAAGATCAGAAGTTGAGGACCTACGAAGCGAGATCTCGACTCTTCGAGATCAGCTGAACAACCAAATACAGTTTTTCGCTGAAGAACGACGTAGATGGGAAAACGAGAGAGCGGTAAGCATAAGATATATTTATAGGGTGGCAATTTTTACAAAAAATTTTGTTAAAAAATAATATTGCCATCGTGTTTCCCATAGTCGAAAAAGTGAAAAATTCGTTAAAAATTGAAAAAAAATTAGCTAATTTGGAGACATTTTTGATTTTGCATATTTTTCAATTTTTAGGGGTAACTCTTTAAACTATAAAATTATATATTATACATCATTGTCTATGTTTTTTAGAATATCGCCCGACCGCCTCCACACGGAGTGTATGACGTGCGTAACAACAATGAACAAGATAGCTCAAACGTAGTTGGTCTCATCAACTACCCAAAGAATCCTTATCGGCCAGAGAAGCACTGTGCAGTGCTATACGGAAATGACCGACTTATTTGAATCAACTAGTTTTATCCGATAAAAAAATTATATGGTGCTTGTTAAATTTTTATGTGCCAATATATTTAATTGTAAAATTCAAAATTGAATTCCTTGTGTGGTATATTTAAACAGTTTTACTTAAACAATGTTACATGGGCAGCAGTCCGATAAATTTTTGCGATACCAACTTTGAGGTACTTAACATCCGGAGGACCGACTGTAATGTTTGTCGGAAATACCATTTTGGCTTATCCTGGCTCGAAATAAAACAGAAATAAAAACTTGGAAAAAATATATAAGTGCGATTCTTTTCAGACAGATTTTGGAGGTCTCGGTAGCACAATGGTAGTGCACTTGGATGGTAGCCAAGAGCCTTATCCGGGTTCGAGTCCCGGTCGGGTCCAAAAACTTTTGCTCAATTTCATGAGTATAATATCGGACTGTCCTTTAAAGCACTAGTCCAGTCAGTTACAATCATATGAAAAAATGATATATTCAGAAAGATCGTAAAAAATGGAGCATTTTTTGTTTTTACGACATGTTCTGAATCGTTGTAGTTTTCGAGATAATTGCGTTTGAATTTGTTACAAGCTCTTCGTTGTAATACACAAACTTTTTTGAATTTTCTGCGGAAAAATCCATTTTTGCATCAATTTTTTAAATTTTCATAAAATGAACATTGTAGCAATTTATATAGCTAAATGAGACGAACAAAATGACACAAAAATTATCCAATTTGAAAATTGTTTTGGGTTATTGAAACGAAAACATGAATCAGAATTTTCGTTTCAATAACCCAAAACAATGTTCAAATTGGATAATTTTGATGTCATTTTGTTCGTCCCATTTAGTTATACAAATTACTACAATGTTCATTTTATGAAAATTTAAAAAATTGATGCAAAAATCGATTTTTCCACAAAAAATTTAAACAAGTTTGTGTATTACAACGAAGAGCTTGTAACAAATTCAAACGCAATTATCTCGAAAACTACAACGATTCAGAACATGCCGTACAAACAAAAAATGCTCCATTTTTCATGGTCTTTTCGAATATATCATTTTTTCATATGATTTTAACTTACTGGACTGGCCCTTTAAATATTTTCTTGTTTAACTGCCATTAATCGTGCATATTTTGTTGTATAAATTTGAGATTAAGATAAAGTGTTTATTTTTATACACATCGATCAGCAGTTTATTATTATCATTTTCACATAAAAAAACACATGAGGGTCCTAAAAATTTAACATTTCTATATATATACAAAATTAATCAAGGTATTAGTGAATGTTATAAGCTGCAAAGAGGAAATGATTAGTGTTTTCATAAAAATTTGTAGCTCTAAAGCACATCCATGTGAAGATGCCAGGGACAAAAACACACTACTTTGCTTCTACTTTTATATAAATCCTCTTTGTTTGATTAGTAGATTAACGGTAGATGTAAAAATACATTAGGAAAATTGGCATAGATGGAACGAAGAAGATGGAACGATACGAATAAAATGATACGAATGCAACGACATAATGGAACAAGACAAAATTCAGAGTTTTCGTGTCAATATTCAGGCTAATTCAAACTCGAATTGTTTTGATTCTTGTAAATCAGTTTCATTCGTATCATTTTATTTGAACACTTCATTTGTGTTCGTAACGAATACAAATAGAACGAACGACACAAATGAACGATATGAATGAAACGAAACCAAATTCAGGGTTTTCGTGTCAATATTCAGACAAATTCAAACCCGTTTCTGGACGCCTTCTGGAAATGACATCGTTTCATTTGTGCTCGTTTCATTCCAAACCTTTCGCTCCATTCGAGTCTATGCCGGAAAATGGAACTGGGAAAATTACAAAAAATCAATTATTCTACTAGCACCACATGTTTCGGAGATTCCAAATGCACGATCATGGTCCCCGTGTCACTGGCAGCACTACCCCGTTTGCTTTCGCAATTGTATACCATTGATCCGGCAGATGCTATCGAAGCTTGGGATAAACGGTGCTGTTCTTCTTCTCCATTCAAGAGGTTTAAGTAAAGTGGTGATTTCACAAATCTTGGATAGGAATCCTTTGACATGAGTTGCTCAATTCTCGCTTGGGCTAGGTTGAACGTGTCCGGTTTTGCTCCGCTTTCAAGCGCTGCTTTTGTCGCCGCTTTCGTAGCACTATCCAAATTTACCTGAAATACAAAAAATTATTTATAAACGGAGGTTCTGGGAGTCTTCTTCATTGGTTCCTAGAGATGGTAAAACCGAAATTCAAAAAAAATTTTGAATTTTTGATTTTTTTTCAAAAATTCGTATTTGGCCGGCGATCAATTCGTATTTGACCAACTTGCACCCCTCCCCCTGCTTGTGCATGGATGGTCAACTTTTCGCAAAAATAAAATCAAAAGCCTAAAACCTTCTTCCTACCTCGTTTGGTGCTTGTTCTCGGATGTATTCATCATAGATCTGATGTGCCCTTGCTAGCGTTGACTTTTTGCCATTCTTCAGTTTCTTGAACTCTTCGACTTCGAACCAAAATCTCAGATTCTCCTCACTCAACTCTGTCTTCAAAAATGCTTTGAACAAAAGACAGCCATCTAAAATATTATTTCATTACCAGTAAAAAATTTAAATTATAAGTTGTGCATTACTATGAGGTCAGAATTAGAAGCGGTTGATTCCATGGTTCAGTGGTACTGAGCTTTGTCTTAGGCGCTCATCAAGGCTGTTTCAAATCCCGCTTGAGACCAAAAGATTTTGCCTAGTAGTAACGTCTCTTCAGATGGCTCTCTAGAATTCATTACATGGCTGAGCCCCCGTGTAATGCCGAGCATTCGTTACTACTAAAATCTTTTGGCCTCAAGCGGAGTTTGAACCAGCCTTGAGGGGCGCCTAAAACAAGTCCAGTACCACCAAACCATGAAACTCTTTGAGTAACCATTCCTAATTCTGAACTTATAGTAATGCACAACTTATATCTTACATTTGTGGTTGATTAACGCTTCAAAGGAATCACTCCATTGGCGAACCTCCTCGTGAGATGGGTACAAGGTCGACGTGGACATGGCCGAATCAATTTTATGCTTCAAAAAATGAAAGGTTCGGCTAATTGGTCCACTGAAAATTTAGCGATGAAATTGTTTTGTTTTGCTGAACTTACAAGTTGGATTTCTTCCTTTCTTGTTTTCTTTTTGTCAAAGTATCTCTTTCGGTAGCGAAGGATTGAACCCTTCGGACGGGTCGTACAAACTTTTCTTCATGATGAGTACCATTTTCTTTGTTACTTCTTCCTTTCGGCTTATTTTCCTCGGGCGCAACTGAATCTTCGGGAATCTTCGGGGGTGGATCCGCATACAAATAATTGTAGTCCACATTGGCGCCATTTCGACACTCGTTGCTAATCTCGGAGCCAGTTGTGTCGCCTAAAATGAAAATCATGGAAAATGATTTCAGGAGGGATGAGGGGTACGCAGCCCACAGCAGGAGTTACTCCCAAATTACTTCAACTTGGGGGATTCCACATGCTTAAGGCTTCGGAAACTGAACTTAGACGCCCCGGGCCCAACGTTGCTTAACTTGCAAGATCGGACGGTCTGGCGGCTTACCGAGAGAACTACGAACAACAGGAGTTACTCCCAAATTATTGGGGCTTTTGCGCATGCCCAAGCCAGGGGATTCCACATACTCAAGGCTTCGGAAACCGAACTTAGACACTCTGGACCCAACGTTGCTTAACTTGTCAGATCGGACGGGCCGGCGGTGTACCGAGATAACTATGCTTGGGCCATTTTTTCAACCTACTTGTTGTAATCGAAGGCAATGTAAAACGATAGTGCCGTTTATATTCTCTTCCAGGGCCTGAAGAAGAAGACGAACTAGTATAGTCCAGAATGTTCACAGCTCTATCATTTGTTTCTGACGTGGATGGAATCTGCCAGGGTGCCATCCGAGAAGACCCTCGATATGAACTCCGTTTAGGATCGTCTTTTTCAATTGGTACTGGCTTCTTGCATGGACTAATAGCTAACCTAGTTAAGACTTCTTGGCCTGGATGGACTTGTTTCTCGGGGTACAACTGGTGGTTGCTCGCGAAATGCATGCCACGCCACTCGGATTCTCCAATAATCTAAAATTTTATTAAGAATAAATTCCTTTTTACACAAATTTTTGCAATTTTCTCATATGTGCTTAATCCGGGATTATCCTCGATTCTTACACTTTTGGCATTCCTATGCAAGGTGGCGGGAAAAAACGAGACACGAGGATAACGTTATCCAAACTTTGATCTTTAACAAGTTAATTTCAATTAGCATAGTTGGGTTTTTTCGGGAGTGGGGTTTTATCGGATTTGGATAAGTCGAGTTAGACTTAATCTTCGGGATCTAAGTAGGAATCATCTAAATCGTATTTAGACGATTCTAAGTCGGCTTGCAAGTAGGAATCATCGAGACTAAAAAAGTCGGGATCAAGGCTGTCGCGGAACAAAACCGGAACAGAGACGGAACAGGCCCAAAAAGTATGTTCCCGAATAGCTAGCATCATAATTATTTTTTTTAAACGATGTAAAAATGCTTTTCAGGGCCGAAACTCCACATAAGTTTTTCAGTTAGATAAAAAGATATCTTCAAGAAACTCAAAGTTTCGGTCAGTTTTCCTGCGTGGTGGTATTTGACCGGAACTTTTGAGGTTTTTTGAAGATATCTTTTTTTCTAGCTGAAGAGCTTATATAGCCCTAGTGCCGTTCCGGTCCTGAAAAGCATTTTTACATCGTTTAAAAAAATAATTATGCTGACAGCTATTCGGGAACATACTTTTTGGGCCTGTTCCGGTTTTGTTCCGCGACAGCCCTGGTCGGGATCTCGACTCCGAACCAGATCCCGAAAAATCCTTAAATCGGGTTTTTTCGGGACTGGAAGGAGGAGAAGAAGAACAAGAAAGAAGAAGAAAAAGGAGAAGAAGAATAAGACACCGGGTTGGAAAATTTTTCAATTTTTGACGATTTTTTTATTTTTAATGAATTTTTCAATTTTTTCGAAATTTTGATCAATTTGTCATTTTCCGAATTAGAAAACGATTTAGATAATTTCTACTCGGATCCCGAAAGTTAAATTGAGTTCCAACTATCCAAGGCTAATAAAATCTTCGTCCCGACAAATCCCGTCTGTGCTACTCTATTTAATTTGGCTAAATGCCCTTGGCTCGTGACCTAGACCAAATAAATTCACATTAAAAAAAAGATGATAAAATCGGTACGATTGGTGTTAATAAAATGAGACAATAGCGAAACATCAAAGCAGAACGCCAGTGCATGGACAAAGAGAAGAAGAAGAAGCAAGCAAGACTGCTGATAACACTAAATCGGCATTTAAAAATAGAGAAAGCGGTTTTATTTGTGGCTCTAAACTACAGGATGTCCCAACAAAGGGCACTGTTTGCGTGATGTTTTCAAGTTTTTTACTTTTCACCAAAATGACCATAAAAGGACCAGTCCACGCGGGAAAAATTTCTATGTAAAAGTTATAGATTCGGAAAATTCATGATAGATGGAGCATTTTTTGTTTTTACGAAAACCTCTAAATCGTTGTAGTTTTCGAGAAAATTGCGTTTGAAATTTGAATTTATGTTCATGTTTTCGTTGTAACAAACTTTTTGAATTTTTAAATCGATTTTTGCATCAATTTTAAAATTTTTATAAAATGAATATTGTAACAATTTTTATAGCTAAACGAGACGAGCAAAATGACCTCAAAATTATCCAATTTGAAAATTGTTTTGGGTTATTGAAAAGAAAACATGAATCAGAATTTTCGTTTCAATAACCCAAAACAATGTTCAAATTGGATAATTTTGGTGTCATTTTGTTCGTCTCATTTAGCTATAAAAAATTGTTACAATGTTCTTTTTATGAAAATTTAAAAAATTGATGCAATAATTGATTTTTCCGCAAAAAATTCAAAAAAGTTTGTGTATTACAACGAAGAGCTTGTAACAAA
>OZJO01009494.1:0-19748 GCA_900406225.1 Acrobeloides nanus
CGGAAATCAGTAGTTTCATCTTCTAGCTCCTGAAGTATAGAAGATGAAACGACTGAGACATCTGCAATGTATTTTTTATAACTTGATCATAAGAAATATTCATCATACCTTAAATTTAGAAGGGATTTTTTCTCCAAAAAAATTTTTTTGAAAAATGATCTAGGGGTAAAAATAGGATGAAAATCGATTGTGCACATCCCCGTCGCGTGTAAATGCTCCTTCACCTTGCTTTCGCGAAAATAGTACTATGTTTATCGTGAAATAGTGCTATTTTCGCGAAAATAAGGTGAAGGAAGCATTTTACGCGACGGGGATCTGCGCAATCGATTTTTCACCCTATTTTTACCCCTAGATCATTTTTCAAAAAAAAATTTTTTGGAGAAAGGCCCTAATTTGGACATTCTTTAAAATCTGGCGGATGCAATTGGTACATTTGTTCGAAAACATTTTTAGCTTTTCTTTGTTGACATCTAGTCGGAGTTGGTACAAAAATGTAATTAGTGCAGACTCGACGCGTCTCGAAATCGTCGAGACGAATTAGTGGAGGCCCAAAGGGTTACCCAGTCATAGTAATTTTACAAATTTTTGGGTTACAACATGCCTGTCTGGGTTACATTTGTAACCCATAGGT
This sequence comes from Acrobeloides nanus, assembly GCA_900406225.1. Taxonomy (NCBI): domain Eukaryota; kingdom Metazoa; phylum Nematoda; class Chromadorea; order Rhabditida; family Cephalobidae; genus Acrobeloides; species Acrobeloides nanus. The sequence continues at coordinate 632 of OZJO01009494.1, forward strand.
CACAATCTGGCAACCCTGGATATAATATTTTTCATAATTATGTTAGATTTGATTTTGTCCTTTTTGATGTACTTCGAAAATGTACTTTGATGTACTCAGGAATTGTTGAAATGAATATTTTATGGACGTTATAAATAAGTGTTCATCTGATCTATAGAAATTTGTCGACGTCGTGTTTTCAAATGATCCAATTTCGTTTTTTGGGTGCAAAGTCCGTTGAAAAAATTCGTAAAAAAAACTAAAAAGTGATTGGTGATTTATTTCGGCTAATTTATTGATTGATGTACATATAACATTCAAAGAAAAACAATTATTATAAGAAAATGAAACATTTATTCATGGTTTAAGTAGCTTATAATATTTTTGTAATGACAAATTACAATTCTTACAGCAATCCTTATATAATTTTCTCATATAAGAATACAGTACCATAGGTGGACAAACAGGGGAGAGAAGGGGTCTGGTGCTGGGTTGGGTTCCAAAATTGTCAAAAATTTGCCTTGGTCCCTCCTTATGTTTTTTTCGAAAATTTTCCAAAATAAGGGGGGGGACCAAAAAACCAACCCGGTCGCTCCGATGCCGGGTTGGTCCTATTTTTGCCTGATTGGTTAGGGGGGGGGGAAGACCNGGGGTACAGTCCCCCCCCCCCCCCACCACTCATCCTCGGACCTTCCGCCTTTATAGTCATTCATCCATCAATCATGAGGGTTCGTGTACCCCCTCCAATTCATTCATCATATAAATGTTTGAAAATTTTTATCATGTACCTCCCTGAAAGGCCATTCATCCATCCATCCTAAGGGACCCGTGTACCCCCCCCCCCTACTGGTAAACTATGGTGACAGCCCTACACAAAACATTTTCAAGGTTCGGCAATGCGCACAATCGATTCCTCCCATAGAAGAACCCCAGGGTTATTTTTGTGAAAAAAAACCCCAGGATTATTTTTGTGAAAAAAAACCCCAGTGTTATTTTCGTTTTTTAAATTTCGTTTAAAAAACGAAATTTTTTTAAAAATTGCAAAATTCTACAATTGAGGGGTGTAGTTGTGATAGTGATATTCTTGGTTTTATTCTCTTTTTTGTGTTTTATGCGAATTCCGGGACAACTATATCAGGCACGTAGGGAGGAGGCAATCCGGACAATTGCTCCCGTCAGGAAAAATTTGAAAAAAAATCATAAGGATATCCCTTATGTTTTTTTCCAAAACCACAGCTATGTGTGAATTTTCGTCAAAATTTTGAAAAAGTTTGAAAAAAACAGCTACCTATGGATTTTGGACTTTGGGTCATTGCCCCTTCCCTGTCAGGAAATCCTGGCTACGTGCCTGAACTATATAAAAAGGCATGGATTTCTTTTCATCTTTATCGTTCGGCAATTCGAACAAAAAGTCTTTCTACGTTTACAGAAGTCCAGGCTTCCCTGAACTGCTGTTGTTTATTTTATTTGAATAACAGATATTTTAAATACGAAATCTTATTCGATAACATTACATAATAGAAGGAAGTACATCACTTGATTTTTTGCTTTGTTTTGAAAGCCCTACTTTCAAGATAACTTTTTAGAAAACAACTGTTTAGGATAAAAGTTCGTCTGTACCCTTGTTTACGAACTGCAAGGAAGTTTGCACGGTTTGCACAAGATGAAAGATTTAGATGACTAATTTCTCCAGGCTTTGTCAACAAATCAAGAAGACTTTGCACCCAAAAAGACAAAAATCTCCAAGCCGATCCTTCCGTACATCGAATAGCCGATATGTCTTTTCTTGTAAGAATCCACGTGAAAATCATCGATACGCACTCTGTCCTCGAGTAATAACCAACAAAGATGCTGTTTCTGACGAAGAGAGAACATCGCCCAGCAAGACGCACTTTTTTCCTACGTCTTGCTGCACTTTCTTGTGATGCAATAACACTGAATTCTTCTGCAACGTTTTTGAGAACTATTTACAAATTGTGAAAATTGTTGCAAGGTCACTAGAAAATTCTATAAAATTCTACTCTATAAAATTCATGTTTATGCTTTCAATGAATTTTTGTTTATCATTGAAAGCCCAAAAAAGATCTTGTACCTTTCTTCTTGATCCGATTCACGTGATAGGCGTGTGATAGATCTCCAATGATGCACTTTGCACTTTTTATTACTCATGGGAGTTTTTTAGTTTCTTCATGCCGAAGTTACACCGGTGGTCTCGTTTATCATTCTTCTTTGACTTTACTTCTTCCTGACTCCTACACCTACCAAAAACCAACACAGTTGTTCATAAGATAACGTCAAGGAAGAAGAATTTTTTATTGAAAATAAAAAATGCATCATTTTGACTCAATCCAATGGAAATCGAATGTAAATGAAAATTTTTAAAAAATCCATGACTATAGATGAGTAAATTTTGGTCATGTTAAAGAAATTTTGAATCGAAGAACAGCCATCTGACTTTTTTGTCTGCACTAAAAAAATCATAAAATATACAGGATGATTAAAAAAAACAATTTTACAATTTTTTTTAAAAATTTCGTTTTTCAATTTTCACCCAAATAACCCTATAGGGGGTTTTTCGATGCGACAAATCGATTGCGCGCAGTTGCCGATCCTTGAAAACGCTTCCCTGGCCCTGATTCAGGGAAGAGACAAGTGTATTGAAGCGAAAATAGGCTAATTATAAAAATAATCCCAACCGAAAGAGGGTATAAAAAACCTAGGGGCCAAAATATGCAAAATTCAAAAAGGGCACCAAATCGGCTAATTTTTGTACTCGGGGGGTTTTGGGGCATGGAGAGCACGAATCAGAAGGAGTTGTTCAATTTTGACCTCACGGGGCACCCCTACTGGAAGGGGGGGGGGCAATGCCGTAGACAAGGGGAACATGTGTCCCATCCCGTAGCCGGAAAATTTTAATTTTTTCTCTTCATCATAAGTGCCCCTTATGTTTTTTCATAAAATTTTGAAAAAAATACTATGTCCCTCCCCCTCGAGAAATCCTGCCTATTGCACTGGGAGAGGGAGAGAATAAAAAACCTAGGGGCCAAAATATGAAAATTCAAAAAGGGCACTTAGTTAGTTAACACTAAACTTGGTTTAGTGGTAACTAAACCATGTTTAGTACTTGACTCAACTTGGTTTAGTACTACTAAAAACCAAGCTGAGTCAAAAACTAAACTTTTTGACAGTCCTGGGGGTGACCCCCTTGATTTTTCAATACTTGATTTTCAATGCACGTTGCCTGAACGTTGCATGAAAAGTTCCGTGTTAGCCAAAAAAAGAATTTCGATTATAAATGTAATCTATCCTGACAATGTAGACGTCTGCTACTGTGAACAAGATTATTTCATTAACCAAGAACAAAGTCCATTGACTATTGCACACATTTTGTCTGGTTCTTTCAACGAAAAAACGGTGTTTGATATATTAAAAAAGTCATCTCGAGCAACCCCCTTTTTTCATCGCTAGTTTTTTTATTTCGATGTGGAAATGAAGTACTCCCAGGAATTGGACTGACAACTGTTAGGAAAAAAAGATTTAGGACTGGAACATGTGTTGTGATGAAATCATTTGCAGGGCAAAATGATATATCCAGTTGATAAAAAGTTCTCATAAAAAGAGCAAAGACTACTTAAGCACACACAAAAAATTGCGTAGGAAATAGCTATTTGCGTTTGAACTAGATTTAGTTACTTTTAAATGATACGGTAGTTAGTGCACTTTTCACTAATTTTGATTTATCAATCGTGTCAAAATTTGCTCTAATTTGTATATAGTCGGAAGAAAGTTCATGAAAAATGGAGCAGTTTTTACAGTAAATTCTGAATCGCTAAAGGCGTTGAGATAATCTCGTTTGAAGTTCAATCTTGTCAATATGTCAATAAACAACTTTGACTGAATCAGGGTTTTCGTTGTAATACACAGATTTCAAGAATCTCCAACTTCAAACGCGATTTTCTCAAAAACTACAACGATTCAGAAGATGCCGTAAAAATAAAAAATGCTCCATTTTTCATAAATTTTCTGAATATCAACAAAATTTGGCAACTTTTTCCCCACTGGACTAGTCCTTTAACGCAAATTTTGAAAAAATTCCCCTGATACTGATTCAGGGAAAGGAGTACGTATCAGGGATGTATCGGGTTTGGATCGAGTTTGGCTACGTATCTAAAAAAACACACATTCAATTCATAAATTTAATAGCTCATTTGGAAGCCTGAGAATTGTAGATTTAAATGAACTTTAGTTGACTTAATTCCGATTTAAAATTGTAAAGTTATAGCCTCAAACTCGATCGGGTTTTTTCGAGTTTGATTATCGAGTTCGTTCAAATGCATAGAAACTTGAGTAAACATACAAGATCGAGTTTGTTCATCGAGTTTCGATCGAGTTTGAGGCTATAACTTTACAATTTTATATCGGAATTAAGTCAACTAAAGTTCATTTAAATCTACAATTCGCAGGCTTCCAAATGAGCTATTAACTTTATGAATTGAATGTGTGTTTTTTTTTAGATACGTAGCCAAACTCGATCCAAACTCGATACATCCCTGGTGCAAACTCGATACATCCCTGGTGCAAACTCGATACATACCTCGTTTGCGCACATTTCCAATGCATGAAAAAATTTCCCTGACACTGATTTAAAAGAGCTTAAACGATTTTCATCGTAAAACCTTTTTAGAGAGTATATCGTTCACTGACCATAACCAATCGAAATCTTGGAACGGCCAAATCGGGTTTACGACCTTCAGCGATGGCTAGTTGTCGAGCTCTTTCTTCAGCCTCTTCATATTGTTGCCCGGCAGTCCACCGTCCTCTAAAAGATGATATAAACGAATACCTGGCAATTTCAATTCAACATCCAGCTCGGTCGAAAAATGGATCTGAAGCTCTATCTTGCATAGCTTGGTTCGGTTCGATTGAATAAAGCCTTCCTGTGTGGTTAAACTCAACAAATTCTTTCAGATTCGAGTTCCCCATGTCAAAAAACCTAGAAAAAATAAGAAATTTCGATTTTTTCAAAACCCCAAAAATTTTGGTACAACCAGTCTTTTTGGAAAATAGTTATTTTTGAACTATCTTTTTTTTAAACATGTGTTGCACACTTTTACAATCCAAAGTGTGGGAGTTATTCTTCGAAGATGTTTATTTCTATTATTACATCTTGCAGAAACAGTTCAATGTGGCAATTTGAAGTTTCTCGCTGGCTGGCACACGAACATTTATAATCCGTCTGGACTTTGGACCAACAACACAATGATTGGTTGCCATCCCAACTGTGTTGCGACTTTCTTTGCTCTCATTCAAGTGGACATTCAATAAATGACCATTGCGCCTGTTCGTTTCTGGGTGTGTGTGAAAATAGCCATCATTTCAACGACGTCGTGTTGTCCTTCGTTCGTGCACTTGCTATTCGTTTTCCATGGCTAGTACACGTGTTTTTCAGTCGCCATCCATACACATGTGAATTATCCATGCGAACGCGAGACGATTTGATTAGGCCGCCTTGGATCAATCATACTTATTTTCGTTCGTCCTGTTTTGTACCGTATTTATGGGAATAATTATACCGAGGCAGAATCAGGAAAAGAAGAGTATACAGCGCACATGAATGTAGCACATGAAGAAAGCAACTTTCGAGAGGGTATTTAAGGACCTGCTAGTGAAGAATTTTACGACACACAGTCGCTTCTTTGTTGTCTTGTAGAAATTTTTGTAGAATGAAGTTGTCTTATGAAGTTCTTAGGACTTTGACCCCTACTTTTATGAAATTTTTGTAGAAGGAAGTTTTTTTATAGAACTTTGACCCTCCAAAGTACTATAAACAACTTTTTGAAAAGTTGTTTAGAAGTGGTTTTATAGGACTTTGACCCTCGTAGGGATGCATTCCCGCTAATACGACCAATTCTCCTCCTTCTTCTCCTCCTACTTATACTACTTCTTCTTCTTCTTCGACTACTTCTTCTACTTCTTTTTCTTCTTCTAGAATCCACGTTTCTTTTCGTTTCAATGTACAATAAAAAGTTCCCTGATAGCCAAATTTTCGACTATAGTAATCACCCTAAAGCATTTTTTCAAACTTTTAATGTACATGCGTATGAGTCACTTTCGCTCATTCCTCCAAATTGCGCCGCTACTTTTGTATAAAAATTTTTCAATTAAACGTTTCATGATTCATTGAAAGAGCTGATATAAAACAAATTTCCACGTTTTTAAGATAAAAATGCAATTTCTTGATAAAATTGAATCCGGTTATATTTCTTTTTTCCTTCATAATGCATATAGGCTAGTTTAATTCTCTAAAATTCCGAAAAACCCCAATTCCGAGACATTCTTTATGTGCAAAATTATTTTTATCAAACAAGGAAATCAACTCGTTCTTTGAGTGCTTCTTGCCCTAAAAACCCTACTACTATCTTGTTTTCTGCGGACTTTTTTCTTTGCTTTTTCAAAAAAGTTCATGTGATAATCATCAAAAAGCGATCACCATTCTTCGTGCATTTATCCTTAACAACTTTATAAGCGACACCGATCGAGGATGTGCGATGTGAGAGCGCTCTTTGTACCCAGGGCGGACCGAAGAAGATAGAGAAGAAGAAAAGAGTTGTCGCGGACACAGCCGGCCGGTCCAGTGCATGCAGGCAGGCAGGCAGGCAACCGAAGCCGGTTCATATTCAGTTCCCTGAGTTCTCCCTCCTTCTGTATGCGGGCCGGCAGCGTCTTTTCTCTCTTCTCCCCAAAAGTTAATAAAGAAAATAACGTGTGCACATGCATGCCGATTTTTGTGTGTGTGTGCCTTATTTATATTCAAAACTTTTATCGAATTATGTTGAATTTAATTGCCGCGAACATTTGTTATTATAAGAATTGATTTTTTGTTATTAATTCATCTTTTTATAGATATTGATATATCCAACGAAGAATATATATATTTTGTCTAAATGTCGATCGACCTACTACCTTGCTCGTCCGCGAACTTTGTCGAATTCTCCAACGACCGATCTGCAGGGCTAAGTTGTGGACAAGAAGTGAACCGAAGAAATCGCTCTGGAAATATGGGCACACAACGACGTTTCTCCACAAAATCCTATGATGCAAGTTATGTTAAGAACACTGTGGCGTTGGCCGTTATTACCAGACTACACGAATGGTGCTGCAGGCTGTTCTGGTTGACTATAATCTGTGTAATGGGGTGCTGTGGCGAGTTGAATGCGTCGAACAAACAGAAAACTTTACAAGATGTCCGCCGTAGCATAGCCAATCACAAACGTTCGAAGACTTTGTCCGAATTAGAGATGCAGGTAAAAGATTGTACAATGTTTATCCCAAAAATTGTGTGGGCCATTCTCTTGGGTACAATCGATTGGTGTTAGTGCACATCATTTGTTTATATTCATTCATTCACATGAATGAACAAAAAATTCTCTCCATTATTGATTACTCCCACAGTTGTTTCCCACTTTTGTAGAGTGCTGAAAATTCGTCCCTATACCCATTTTTGATAAGAATTCATTTTTATATGTTAAACGTTTCATTTTTTAGCTGCTGCGACACTTGACTAATCCACAATCAAATGTCCTAAGACAAACCACTGTTCGTCGTCATAAAAGAAGGCAACTTTCAAGACCACCATCTCCACAACTTTTCGCTATCTGTGAAGATGAAGAGCCAATGGAATAAACGCGAAAAGAAGAGTGCAAAAACTTTTTTTCTACACATTTTGTTATAGTATATTGCCGAGAGATAGTTCTATATGTTATAGAGAGTTTTATATTCCATTTCAATTTCTGTGAAAAATTATATTTCAAAGAAATCTCTTAGGGTTGAGAAAAGTTGGTACAAAAATTGTATGTTGTTAAATTTATGTGTTATTTGAAAAAATAGCTTTTTCTATTACACAAAACTTTTCTCAGCCTGTAAAAATCGATAGTCAATAATTTTGTGATCAAATTTTTTCCATCGATTTTTATNCAAAAATTGTATGTTGTTAAATTTATGTGTTATTTGAAAAAATAGCTTTTTCTATTACACAAAACTTTTCTCAGCCTGTAAAAATCGATAGTCAATAATTTTGTGATCAAATTTTTTCCATCGATTTTTATCCAAATCCCAAAAAGATATATGGTAATCGTTAAGTGAAAGCCAATTTACAAACTTTTACTGCCGACTAGACTCTTTCTTCTTTTCATTCTTAAAGGACCAGCCCCAAAAAACATTATGAAAAAGTTATAAAGAAAAATGAAAATGCTTCATTTTTCATGAAACTTTTCATTTTTTCACAGTATTTTTTCCGACTGGTCCTTTAAATCTGTATGAAAACTTGTTTATAGCTCACATTCTAACCGGGTCTGTAGTCTGTCTACTGTTGCCTAAAATTTGTTGTATTATAGGGTAAAATGTGATATTCAAAAATATTCTTTCTTCTTTTTTTGTTTATATTATCCGAACAAGAGGTGTTAGTAAAATCAAATCGATTCCACCCAATTTCCCATCCTGTTTTGTTCTCTGAATTTTCAGATTTTGTCGCCGATATGATGGATGATTAATTTTCCTTTAAAATTTGCATCTCTTGTTCTACTACTCCTATCCGTATATATCCAATTATATTATATTTTTGTTGAATTTTATCCATACTTTCATATATACATTGCTGGTTCAAATTTCTACACACCTTATAGAGATAATTTATTTTTTTGTTTGTTGTATCTTGCCTCCAAATGTTTATCTATAACTTCTTGCCGAGATACCCACAAATCTAGCTTTAACCTCGAATGACCGATGTTTACACTCTTTTTCTCTTTCTAGCCTGGACTAGTTTGCTTTGTTATTCATTCTATTGATCAAAAAGTGTGTATTCATAGTGTGAATTGTTTACATCGGACATTTACACATAAATTTATATATATTAAAAAAATAAAAATTTAATTAAAACTATTTGAAATCATATCATGAACATATGAAGTTTACGAAACATATTAAACATTTTTTTCAACAAATTGCAAAACAAATATTATCATGAAAGATACAGGTTTTTTGTCGATTTCACGTGAAAAAATGCACAGGTCCATAGTTCACATAGGCCCAAAAACCACGCTTCGTTATTACATATTGACATTTTTCATTTACTAAGTTTTCGGTCTTTATTGGTTGAACGGTTTTTTATACATTTCTTGTATAAAAAAGATTGTAGTATTTTTAAAATTAACAATTCGAACAACTGATGTTTTTTGCAAGTATAAATCCTGCATAAGAATGAAAAATCAAAATGCAATTGTTGAGAAAAAAATTCAAATAAAAAACGTGAAAAAAACAAGAGTGAAAAAATCAACATGAAAAAAATACTATTTTTAGTGTTGCTCTACAAGGCTATAACAAAAATTTTATGAAAATCGACAAAATTTGGATACTTTTGACCCTTGCAAAATCAATACTTTTTTCTATTAAAACAGTAAACAAAAGCAGTGAAATTTGAGCTATCTCCAAAACTATAACGAAAGCAATCATTTGCATTTGTACACTGCATATTATTCACAAAATTTTTGAAAAAAATTTCAATAAAACAATATCCGCTAACACCCGCGGAACCTTTCGAAATTTACCAAGTGACATCGAATTTACCTATTTTTTTTCATTTTTCTCGATTTTTCGACTCAAAATTTAGTCAACGACCTCAATTAAAGTTGTTTCTATACACATTTTGGACATTTTTAGCAAAAAATTTCGAGCAAAATCGTTTAAAAATTTTTCGGTTCTCTATATAAATTCTCTCTAAAAATGTGTATAAATTCTTTAAAAATTTATTTGTAAATCTTTTTTTATTTGGTCCCATAAATATACAAGCTTAGTGGGCGAATCGATAATATCTTTCCCACTCACTACATGAATAAAAACTGAAAAAAATTGACATTGTATCACGTGGACAAAGTCATTTTTATCTGTTAGTTTGTAAAGGTAATTGCTGATAATAGCCGCGTACTTTGTAACCAAGTGTTTTTAAAAGTAATATTTAGGGAAATTACATCAGACATACATACAGGGTGATCCAGATGAATATAAAATGGAATAAAATTGACGTTCATAAAGTTGACATGAATCAAGTTGACAAGATAACGTTGAGGACACGAGATACGACTTCTACTTTGTCCATATTACCTAATTTGCCTGATGTTCAATGACGTTTTTCGATGCGCTCTACAAAATGGTGTTGCTATTTTAAAAAAATTTCTTTTCAGATTTTCGCTTCAATACACAGGCTTATTCAAAAATTATGAAAATATTTTAAAGATAAAGTCGTCACGTGATTAGCAACTTGCAAAAAACCGCATATGAAAATCTTTTTCCTATTCCGAAATATCGAGTTTATTCCATTGTATATCACCTTGTACTTTCGCTAAAATCATCATATTCATCATTACAGTTGTGGAGGTCCAAAGTTCTTTTTCTGTTCGCCGATTTTTCTCGATAATAAATATTTAGTCATTTTTAGTATGAATGATTGATTTGCCAAAGTTTCATTTTTTTGGATAATGAATGTGTTTTGAAACTATTTGTATTTTTTTTAAAATAATAAACGTTAATGTTTTGATATGGAGTTAGAAGGAAAATCATTTATTTCCATTCTTTCACCCACCCAATTGTTGGAAGAAAAAGATGGGAAAGACTTATTACAACAAACTTAGTTGCAAGAACAAAAAAAAGATCAACGAGTATTTTAGGAGTCGCACGGCGTTAGAAAATGAGAAAAAACGGTTCAACAAAGGAAATTCAAATACATGTTTGAATTCATATGATCCTTGATCAATCGTTTCAATAAACAGCATTTTATTGATTCAAACAAGAGTTTTATCAACGAATTTCTTTATGATAAATTTTTCAAAAATAGGAAATTTCAAACGAACCTAGAGCTGCCAAATCGTTGTAATTTTCTGTAATTTTTGTCTTTCTCAAAGCCTAGAAAATAAAGTTACAAAGCGATTGACTCATTTTTGGAGTTTAAAATTATGTATTTTTCGAAAATACTCGGATTTTTGACACAAATAATACTTGATGGTACAAAACAGTAAAATAAGTGCTTTTTTAGTCAACAGAGTCGAGTTTTAACTAAATTTTGCTTGAGTTTGTGTCAAAAAACGAGTATTTTCGAACAATACGTAATTTTCAACGCCACAAATGGGTCGCAAATCAAAGAAATCGCTTCGTAACTTTGTTTTCTAGGTTTGAGGAACTTATGCACTTTAACCCCCCTCCCCCCTCACGGTCGTGAGGGGGTTGTACTGAAAGTGCACTGACTTATTTTAGAATTTTTCCTCGTGAAAAACTAAAAAAAAGTCGGAAATGTTTGTTTTTTCGGCCATATTCACTCCTCACATTTACAAAAAATATTTTTTACTGGAAAAACTTTTAAAAAAGTCAGTGCACTCCCCCCTCAAGCCGTTGGGGGTGTTAAAGTGCATAAATGACGAATTTTTTGACAAAAATTACAGAAAATGACAACGATTTGGCTCTAAGTTCGTTTGAAATTTCCTAAATGACGAATTTAAGACAAAAATTACAGAAAATGACTTGGCTCTAAGTTTGAAATTTCCTATTTTTGAAAATTTTATCATGAAGAAATTCCTTGATAAAATTCTGGAATCAATAAAACGCTGTTTATTGAAACGATTGATCAAAGATCATATGAATTTAAACATGTATTTGAATTTCCTTTGTCAACCATTTTTTTCATTTTCGGACGCCGTGGTCTTTTCGGTGCATTTTGATTTCAATGAAAACTGCGTTTTTATGAGGAGGAAAAAGAGCGATCTCTGACGTTACAAAAATTGAAACCAATTTATTGAAGAGTTCTTTTGTAGCGAGAATGGATGTTTTTCCCTGAATGAGGAAAGCATTTTCATGGTTCAGGAATGCGCGCAATCGATTCCCCGCATAAAATTATCCTTTAGAGGGATCATGTTGAGAAAAAATTGAGTCCAAATCAATGTCGCACAGAAGTAAAAAGGGAGTTCAAGTTTGGGGGGAGGCATTTGGACAAAAATTTCAACAAATCATAAGCATTCCTTTACGTTTTTTCGAAATTTATCAAAAATGTTGGATAAAAACATAAGAGGTATTAATGCATTTTTTCGAGTTTTTTTTAAAATAACCTTATTCCCCTTATGTTTTTCGCAATTTTTTGTTTAAAATCAATCCTTTTAAGCTGAAAATGCTAATAAAATTACGAGTTTCGATGAAAATTTTGTTGAAATCCTTGAGTAAGGGCAAGAAAATAGGAACTTACTTGGTACTCAAATTGGCATTCGCGATCGTTCTACGACTGTGGAGTCAACGCTACCAAGCCTCTGAATCTTATAGCCTAAATTAGAGAAGTAAAGACGGGTTAAGACCCAGTAAAAAGGTACTAGAACTTTTGGCAACACAAGATGAGCTTTTGGTAACGCAATACGAGCTTTTGGCAACGAGTTTGTCGTTACCAAAAGCTCGTCGATTTAAAACACTGGCGTGGCCAAAAGCTCGTCTTGCTTTGCCAAAAGCTCTAGTACCGGTAAAAATCAAACCAAAACTATTTCTATCAACTTTATTTAACTTTCATACGCCCGTAAAAATCAGGTAAAAGAAAATCTTGTGCCCTGACTGTTACACTCCTATGGATAAAATTTTTCGCGCTGATCTCCTAAATGATTTCTCAGTGAAAATGATGTTCTACAAAGTTGTTCCTCATAAAATTTCGCGTTGAAATGACTCATAAATGACGATTTTTTGATATCAAGAAAAAAGTTATGATCATTTTAAGAAATTTCCGCAGGTTTCTCCCTCGGTTCGACCCTTTCCAGTGGTCAAAATCACAAAATTCCTTCAGATTCGAGTTCCCCGTGCCGAAAACCACCAAAAGTACAACAAATCAGTAAACAAGTACAACAAATCAGTCAAAGAGAACTTTTTGAAAATTCGATATTTCCCCTTGGTCCCCTAACAAGGGGGCGGGGTCCATGAGGTGGTCCCCCTTCAATTTTGGGTTCATGAGTGAGTGGGTCAGGGAAGAGGCTCCCCCCTTGCTGACCTATGATTCCACTACATGGAACCTTTGAAAAACCATCATGCGAGTACATTTTAGCCCTGAAAGGGTCTACTCGTATGTCACTCGCAAGCCCCTGCGAGTGAACTGTAGGCGGGCCCATATGCTTTTACTCCTCCCCCCCTCTCCGATCACGCCGCCGTGCAGGCCTTAGGAGCCGTAAAGCGAATACGGCACTGGTCCCAATACATGTAAAAAATCACAAAAAGTGCCCCTTTTTGAATCACCCTGTACTTTTTAAATACCGCCTTTGTTAATTAATCGATTTTTGAACATAAAATTCGTGTACAAAACAATTTTTTCTTTGACCTTCTTTTTTATGACCTTTAAACTATATAGAAAATTTCCGAAGAATGATGCAAAATAATTTTCGGGCATCAAAGATGCCTGAAAATATTCGCTTTGAACGGTTCAATTTTCGTTGAAAAACCGACTGTTTCCATTAGCCTTTTTTATTGTTTACATAGAAATAATGAAAGTTGATTGCAATTTTAGTGCAATAAATCGTTATCACTAATTGTGGATATTCTTTCACCTTAAATTTGGGCACAGAACACACACGTTTGCCTTAGGAGTGTTCCTTCTTTTTATTTCTTTGTTCTGCTGTGTTTTTTTATCGTTTGACGCAGAAAAATAAAGTAAAAAATTGTTTTCACATGAGAGATATATGACTCGAAGAGGGCCGAGAAGAAAAGTGATGGAAAAGCGGAACCGTTGTGTGAAGAAATTGTAGGAAGAAGGAATGAAGGGGAGGAGTGCATTCAGCTGATTTGATCTGTTGTCAAGAGGAAGGCTTTTACGTACTTGTTTATGAAAATCAACTAGGAGAAGAAGAAGAACGGCGAAGATTGATAGGAAGGGACATACTTTTGTTGCATGCAACGAAGGAGAAACTGAAACACGAAGCTGTAAACACGAAGGAAGGCTGTGGTTTTTGGAAAAAAAATTAGTTTTACTTGACCATACTACTTGTTATTGTCATGATGACTAGGCGACTCTCGGTTTCATCAATCATGGGATTTTTTGGCTTCTCTGAGGAATCTAGAGAGAATCAGGAGCCAGGTTAGTTTTCTTTTCATTTATGTACAGGGTGAGCCAAAAAATCGTATTTTGCGTTTTTTGTGAAAATTTTCAAAAGGTTTTTTTTTCAACAATCACCTATAAGGGGTATTTTCATGCGAAAAGAAAATTGTTTTTAAAAATTTCGCCAAAATAACGCTAAAGTACGCAAAAATACCTGTTGCATTTTTTGGCTCACTCTGTATTAAAAAACCTTGAGCAAGTTCTTTGATCCATTAGGGTATTTTTTAGCCAGGAAGACACGAATTTTCAAGATGACCCACCATTTAGCATTACCCAGGTGCAATTATCCGGGTGGAAAAATTTTAACTTTTGGACCATGTTATTTGGGACACCAAAAGGGAACTTGCTCCAAAAATCCTTCTGTTCAATTTTTGCCCGCGATTTTTGTTATTTCTCTTTTATGTTTTATGACCTATACACAAAATTCTGAAAGAATAATAAATTATGTCAAAAATCTGACAGATTGACCAGTCCCTGCTACAGTAATTGTTGTAAATTTTAGTAAAAACGGAGAGAAACGAATCGTTTGAAGGGAGCAAATATAGATATGTAACATTGAAAGCTAAAATAGAAGATTTGGAGGAAATGGAAACTTTAGTGTTTAATTTTACCGAACAAATTGGACAAATTAAACATGAAGAAGGTAAGCCATAGTAAAATGATATAAGTGAAAAAAGATTTTTGGTAGATGTCTATTTTGATGTGCCACAAGGACAATTGAAGTTGCGCTACACTCGTCCAAACCGGGTAATATTACAGGGCGTAACGAAAAAAATCGGAATTTTGGCGATTTTTTCATGTTTTTCATGGCGATTTTTTCACTTTTCATGCCTTGTGCATGTATAAATATTATTATTGTTTTTTCGACCCGAAAATTTTTCAAAAATCCTAAAATGATCCATATAGACGTAATTTTATGCGGAAAATCGATTGCGCGCATTCCTGAAGCTTGAAAATGCTTCCCAGATCATGAAAGTAAGTGTGTAAATTTGTATTTTTCGCTTTATACATACTTATTTTCCTAGATTAAGATCTGAGAAGCATTTTCAAGCTTCGGGAATGCGCGCAATCGATTTCCCGCATAAAATTACCCTTATATGATCGTTTTTAGGATTTTTGAAAAAAATTTCCGGTCGAAAAATATGAAAAAATCGCCCACATTCCGTTTTTTTTCGTTACACTCTGTATTTTTAAACTTTTAATAAATTTCACTCATGACAATTTTATGAAAAAAAAATCAAAGTCTTAACTTTATGAAAAAAATCACTGGCAAGAATAAATTTTTTACAACAAATTTTTTTAGCAACATGCCGAATTGATTGCGTATGAACAAACGAATGAATTTGGACCAAACATTTGTGAATACCGTACTTCCCGAATCAACGACCCTGAGATATTTCATGTAAGTTATCTTTTGACAAGTTTTGGTTAAAAAAATATCATTTATGCTAAAAATGGGGACACACAAAAAATTCTGTTATAAAACGAATTCTTAAAACTCTAGTAACAGTATTGAAAGAAAAAAGTAATATGACAATGGTGCTAAAAAATTGGATTTTGTACAAATTTCTAAGTTCCAACAAATAATGCATTTCGAAAAAAATCGCTTATCTAGATTCGAAATTGAAAAAAATTTTGATTTTTCCTCGAAAACAGTATTATTGATTGAAACTCACTGTCGAAAAAATTTTTTGGGTGCTTTTTCACCATTTTCAGGTGTTTTTTGGCCTTTTTAGCTGTAAAAAAGGCCAAAAAGTACCTAAAAATGGCCAAAAAACACCTAAAAAATTTTTTTTTCGATTTTTTCTCAAAAACAATGTGTTTTTTCATCGTTTCGAAAAAATTTTACGTTTGTTGAAAAAATTTTGAATTAAAATTTTTGTGATAACTTGCCTTAAACTTGGCGCTCTCTCTATAAACGATTTTCAACCAGTTTTCCATGGTCTAAAAAGTAGTTTCATTGGTGTTCTGCTCATAATGATCCTAAATATCTGAATTTTCTGGTACTACTAAGCATAGGTCGGCAAGATGAGGGGGGAGGGGACCCCGATGAGGTGGTTCCCCATCACCTCATTAAATTCGACTAATATTTTAACAAAAAAGGATCTTTTCTTTAGCTTGAGTCTTCTGACACCCAAGTTTTATGGACCACCTCATATGTTCGGCGGGGTTTATGCGTGATACCCCTCAATTTTGGGTCCGTGTGTAGTGGGGTCAGAGGGAGGCTCCCCCCTTGCCTACCTATGCTACTAAGGATTAGCGAGCCCACTTAACGTGATTTTTTTCAAAAAATTTTTTTAGCTTTTTTTCTTTGGAAATGACCTCTCTAGGGGTAACTTCATGCGGGAAATCGATTGCGCGCATTGACAAAACATGAAAACGAGTTTTTTTTTTGGAAAATGAGTCGAAAAAACTCATTTTCATGCTTTGTCAATGCCCACAATCGATCTCCCGCATAAAATTGCCCCTAGAGAGGTCATTTCCAAAGAAAAAAAAGCTAAAACAAATTTTTTAAACAAAATTACGTTAAGTGAGCTCGCTAATCCTGAGTAGTATCAACTTTCTTTTACACTACATTAAAAACTAGTTTCTTTTTTTTTACTAGTCTCACCTGATTTCCGAATTGAAGTTGGTAATCTCGATTCGAGACCACGTTGTCGACGGAAACTTTGTGCCAAACCCAAGTTGGCACACGCTCAATCATTCTCAAGGCTAACTTCACAACGGCCTTGTCTAGTCACGAGGTTTCTCATAGAAACCCCAGGTTTCATAAGAAATTTGGCATTTTTGAGATTTTTTGTGCATATGGGAAGATATTTAGTCACTTTTTCCGGTGATCAAGGCCGTTTTTTATAAGTTTTACGACTGTTTCCCCAATTGAAGCCACATTAGGAAAAATGATAGTTTGATTTTAAAAATAATATACCGACATATTTGTTTGCTCAATCATTCTCAAGGCTAACTTCAAGACGGCCTTGTCTAGTCACGAGGTTTCTCACAGAAATCCCAGGTTTCATATAAGTTTGGCGTTTCTGATATTCTTTGTGCACATGGGGAGATATTTAGTCACGTTTTCCGGTGATCAAGGCCGTGTTTTATGAGTTTCACGACTGTCCCCGATGAAAGCCACATTAGGAACAATGATGAATGTCTAGTTTGATTTTAAAATAGCATGCCGACATATTTGTTTTAGAAGACGTTGTCGATGACCTTGCCAGAATTGGGAGTTATCCACAGGAAACGACGAACTTATGCCAAAGACCACGTGGTGATCAATCTGGATGAGATGGAAAATCTCGGACTGTTTATTGACATCATTGTAAGAAAAATATTTTCAAAACAAATTGATAATCGAATTAAAATTGTTAAAACGAACATTTAAAAATTTTTTCGAAAATGATCCTCTATGGATATTTTTATGCGAGGAATCCAGATTTCGCATTTCCGAAACTCGAAATTTTTTGCTCTAACCAGAAATAGGCATGTAATTCTTGTTAATATGTGGCCCTGAAGAGGGCCGTTGGGATAAGAAAACATTAGCTACTCAAAAGTTTTCCCGCTAAAAGACGACCACGCAGGGATGCATACAGCGTTGTTTAAAACATATAAATACATACAAAAAACAACGAATTATATTTCTGGTTAAAGCAAAGGTTTTCGTGTTTCGAGAATGCGAAATTTGGATTCCCCGCATAAAAATATCTCTAGAGGATCATTTTTGAAAAAATTTTTAAACAAATTTTCGTCTCCCAAAGTGGAATAGTACCGGAATCCTACTGAAAAAATACGAAAATCGTATATTTCATTGCCTGGGAGGCGTTTTCAAGGGTTTTCGATTCGCGCAATTGATTTCTCGCATAAAAATATCCCTAATGAATAATTTTGGAGAAAAAATTTTTTGGAAAATTTTCGCCAAAAATGACCAAATGGCGGTTTTTTTAGAACACCCTGTAGTTGCAAAAAATGCAATTTTAGATTGCAGCCGATGGATCGAATGATACCAAACAGATTGAGCTCGTCAATAAGCTGAAAAAAGATTTTGGAATCGATGATTGCAACTTGGTCTCCCTTTCATATTTGGACTTGTTGCGCAAGCATAAATCCTTTGACAGCGGGCTTGATGATGAGAGTGATCTCTTTGAATGATCCAATTTATTTTATCCATAGTAGTAACAGTTAGGGCACAAGTTTTTCTATTACCGGGTCTTTGGACTTTTTCCGTAACAGTCAGCGCACAAGATTTTCTATTACCTTGTTTTTGAGATTTTTTTCTGCAACAGTCAGGACACAAGATTTTCTATTACCGAGTCGTTGAGCTTTTTTTCTTTTTAGAAAAATTGATTCGTTAAAGGACCAGTCTCCACTTTTGGAGAGTTTATGCCATGTGATAGAGCACAAAATTTGGTGCATTTTTTGCTTTTACAACACTACTTGAAAATCTAACGTAAAAAGTTGAGCGAAAAAAATTTCAAATTAGTTTAACAAGGGAGCCTTCCCAGTTGATGGTGCGATTTTGTGAAAAGTCTTAGCCATTCTTATAGAGCATAGTCCACTTGTAAAAAATTCGAAAGAATTAGCTGCCATCGGATCGTTGATATTGAGCAAATTAGCTTGTAATTTTTGTTATTTTATATGATTAGAACATATTAAATGTTAAATGTATTATAATATTAGTGACGGTAGAGTAGTGTAAGACACACGCTTTGCATCCAAACCGTCTCAAGTTCAATTCCGGTCGGCATACGAATTTTTTGCATTTTTTAAAAACTTCTTTGTTTAAATTTTTTTCACTCTTTTGCATAATTTTTTAATTTTTTATCTCGTTATTAGCAATAAATTCCTATTTTTTCTAACAAAAAATATTTTAACGAAAAAATATTCAAAACTATTTATTTAAAAAAATAATAATTTAACAAAATACAATTAATCAAAACAAAGATGATATTTAACAATATTGCTTCCAAGATTTAATTGAAGATT